>PVIY010019079.1:0-46427 GCA_004026745.1 Myrmecophaga tridactyla
ATAGTTAACTTTATTTAATTGCATCCCCTCTCTTTTCCACATAGTAAAGTTATTTGAATAATTGATATACATAATTTTATTTGTATATATTTTTCTAATATTGCATTTTTGTATTTTTATTTGCCTAAGTAATATTGTACTATAGACTTCATTCTATTTCTTAAATTTCACTCAGCACTCTGTGTTTACATCTGGTTTCGGGGTTTTAATTGCTGCGTAGAAATTGCTTCCATATTCTGTAGAAGTGTTCTATGGAAAATCTTAGGCTAAGATTTTTTTCCCTTCAAATTTTTAGACCTATTCTATAGAAGGACCCATCAATCTCACAGTAGACTTTTATTGTGGGAAGATTTTAAAATATGGAATCAATTTATGAATTAATTGTAGGTTTATGAAGGTTTTCTATTACCCGAGTTAGTTTGTTTTAGTTTAGTTTTGGTTTGGTTTTAATATGCCTGTTAATAATATCTTATAATTATCTTTTAAAAATTTTGATAACCCTTAATTCATTTCTAATAATGTTATTCCTTCAATACATTTTTTCTTGACCACTCTCTTAATATATTTTGTTTCTTACGTTTTAGTAATCTTTTTAAGGAAATAAATATGAGGTATTTAATAGTGCTTATAGAACACCTTTCATTGTTTTTGTTTCTTGTGTTTATTAATTTATTTCTTCTACACTCTTTGGGTTCATTCAGCTGTACTTTTATTTCAATTTCTTTGATGTGTGTTATGCTCTCTTATTTCTAGCCTTTCTTCTTTCTCTAATGTAAGCATGCAAGCAGTGGTGTGTAGGCATTTAAAAAAAGATAAATACAAATCCTGATTTGTAGCTTTTTAAATAAATATTTTTATTGGGAAATCTCCACACACATACAGTCCAACAATAATATACAATCAGTGGCTCACAATACCACCACATAGTTGTTTATTCTTTACCATGATCATTTTTAGAACATTTGCATCATTCCAGAAAAAGAAATAAAAAGAATTCATATATCCTATACCCCTTATCCATCCCTCTCATTGACACACAGTATTTCATTCTACCCATTTTTTACCTTTTATCTCCCCCTATTATTTATATATTTCTTATCCTTATTTTTCTCTCATCTGTCCATACCTTGGATAAAAAGAGTATCAGACAAAATGTTTTCACAATCACAGTCACATTGTTAAAGCTATACAATTATTCAGTGCTCTTCAAGGATCAAGACTTCTGGAATATAGTTCATCAGTTTCAGGTACTGCCTTTAGTCACTCCAGAACACCATAACTAAAGAGATTATAAAATACATAACAATAACTTCCAGGGTAACCTCTCGACCCTGTTTGACATCCTTCAGCCATTGAGACTTTATTTTCTCATGATGTTGGGTCCCAGCCCATCCTTAGGAGTTAGGTCCCACATTGCCAGGGAGTTTTACACCCCTGGGAGTCATGTCCCATGCAAGGGGGAAGACAGTGAGTTCACCTGCCAAGTTGGCATAGTGAGAGAGGCACATCAAAGCAACAAAAGAGATTCTGTGGGGGTGACTCTTAGGCATAATTACCTGTGGCCTTAGCTTCTCCTTTGCAGGAATTAGCTTCATAAGGGCAAGCCCCAAGACTGAGGAGTCACGTATTGAATTGATTGTCCCCACTGATTGCAAGAATATCAGGAATTCTCCAAATGGGGAAGTTGAATATTTCCTCCTTTCTCCCTAGTCCCCCAAGGGGACTTTGCAAATACTTTTTTATTCACTGCCCAACTTACTCTGGGATATATTGGGCATCACACTAATCTGAACAAACCAACAAGATCTCATGCCCTATTCAAGACTCCATTTACTTCCAACTAAATTGACCATACAAGTTAAATTTGAAAAAATGCACTACCCAAAATAAATATTTTGCACCAAATAAACATCTCTCCATTTGGTCTCATACAGAGTATGACGTTTGAAAATATGTGCCATATCATCCATTACCCAGTATTCTGATTTATCTTTGTCCTATCCAGATGAGCTTCATTCATATCTCTGGATGAAGTCTGATCACTTTTTCAGATTTTTAACACTTACTGAATGGGATAATGCTGACTTTCATAACTTCAGTGAGCTAACTCTGAGTCTCAGGTGTCACATAAATACTCGAAGTTTTCGGGAATGAACAGGTTATATAAAAATAGCTCAGAATCTCAGAATTTAGAAATATCAGTTACAACTCTTAAATATATGTGAGTGCGATAAGCATTTACAATCTAGGAACCTTTATAATAGGCTTCAACCTGATAACCCATGCTCTGACTTCAATTCTCTGAGTTTGTATGTTATAGTTAGTCCATACGAATGAGGCATGATAATATTTGTCCTTTAGTTTCTGCCATTTCTTTCAACATATTGTCCTTAAGGTTCATTCACCTAGTTACGAAGCCTCACAATGTCGTTCCTTCTTGTGGGTATTCTGTAGTCCATTGTATATATACACCATAGTCCTCACATCCATTCCTCAGCCGTTTTACACTTAGGCTACCTCCATCCATTGGGAATCACAAACATTACTGCCATAAATACCAGTGTGCATACATCCATTCATATCCCCACTCTCAGTTCCTCCAGGTATATACCTAGCAATGGGGTTACAAGGTCATATGGCAACCCACTATCAGCCTCTTGTGGAACCACCACACTGCCCTCTGGAGGGGCTGAATCTCTCAGCTTCCCTACCAAAACAAATATGTGCATCTCTTTCTCCACATTTTCTCTAACATTTTGTGTTTCTCTGTTCATTTTTAAACAATTTTATTCGCACATTATATAATCTAAACTAAATGAATAGCCATGCCTTCACCATCATAATCTATATGAATATTTCCTTTTCTTCCATAAAGAATCCATAGCACTTCCCCTGTCACCTTCTTGTTGACATTCAGTGGAAGCATATCACAGTGTAATTGTTGACTATAGACCCTAGCTTGCATTGATTGCACTTTTTCCAGTATACCATCCATTCTCAACAACTTGCAATGTTGACATTCAGTTGTTCTCCTTCACGCAAAAATGTTCTTACATTTGTACATTTAATCAGCATCTTGTCCACTCTAGGCATTCCTAAGTTATGCCACCTCAGTCTTTATCCTCTATCTTTCCTTCTGGTTTTATACACACCCCAAGCCCTTCTCCCTCAACCATACTCACATTCAAATGCATTCAGTGTACTTATTTTATTGTGCTACCATTAGGTAGTATTATGCTATCCATTTCCGAACTTTTACAATCAGTCCCGTTGCACATTCTGTATTCCTTCAGCACTAAATGCCCAATCTCTACCCTATTTCTATCTCTTGATAACCTGTGTTCTTAACTTTAACTCTCAAAGTTCACTAATTAATATGAACTCATATTAGTGAGGCCATACCGTATTTGTCATTTTATTTCTGGTAAATTTCACTCAGCATAGTCTCCTCAAGTTTCATCCACATCGTTATATGCTTCATGACTTTATTCTGTCTTACAGCTGCATAGCATTCCATCATATGTATATTCCACAGCTTCTTTAGTCAATTCTCTGTTGATGGGCATTTAGGCTGTTTCCATCTCTTGGTAATCATAAATAATGCTGCTATAAACATTGGTGTGCAAATGTCTGTTTGTGTCCTTGCCTTCAGTTCTCCTGAATATATACCTAGTAATGGGATTGCTGGATCATATCGTAATTCTATACTTAGCTTCCTCAGGAACAGCCAAACTGCTTTCCAGGGCAGTTGTAACCTTTTACTTTCCCACCAGCAGTGGATATGTGTGACTCTTTCTCCACATCCTCTCCAGTACTTGTCATTCTCTGTTTTGTTTTTTTCAAATGGCCATTCTAGCGGGTGTGAGATGATATCTTATTGCAGTTTTGACTTCCATTTCCGTAACAGCAAATGAAGTTGAAAATCTTTTCATGTGCCTTTTATTCATTTGCATTTCCTCTTCTGAAAAGTATCTGTTTATGTCTTTTCCCCATTTTTTAATTGGGTTGTTTATCTTTTTGCTGTTGAACTGAAGAACCTCTTTATACTTTCTGGATACTAAACCCTTATCTGATATGTGTTTTCCAAATACTGTTTCCGAATGTGTGGGCTGCCTTTTTGCTTTCCTGACAAAGTTCTTTGATGTACGAAAGTTTTAATTTTGAGGAGATCCCAATTATCTATTTCTGTTTTCAATGCTCCTGCTTTGGGTGTAATTGTTTTTGAAACCACTTCCTATTACAGGATTTATAACATATTTCCCTCCATTTTCCTCTACAAGTTTTGTGTTCTCAATCTTAATGTTTAGGTCTTTCATTCATTATGAGTTAATTTTTGTATAGGGTGTGAGATATGGATCCTCTTTCATTAATTTGCATATGGATAGCAGTCCTCCAAACACCATTTATTGAAGAGGCTGCTCTGTCCCAGATGGGTTGACTTGACTGCTTTATAAAAGATCAATTGTCCATATATGAGAGGGTCTATTTCTGAACACTCAATTTGATTCCCTTGGTCAGTATATCTATTTTTTTTTTTGCCAGTACCATGCTGTTTTGACTACTGTAGCTTTGTCATATGATTTAAAGTCAGGTAGTGTGACAGCTCCCACTTCAATTTTCTTTCTCAAGATATTTTTAGTGATTCTGGGCATGCTGTCCTTCCAAATAAATTTGGTTATTTTCTATTTTTGAAAAGTAAGTTGTTGGGATTTTAATTGGTATTGCATTGAGTCTAAAATCAATTAGGGTAGAATGGACATCTTAACTATAGTTTATCTTCCAATCCATGAGCACAGAATGTCCTCCCATTTACTTAGGTTTTCATGATTTCTTTCAGCAATTTCTTGTAGTTTTCTGTGTACAGGTCTTTTGTATTCTTAATTTATTTCTAAATATTTGATTCTTTTGGTTGCTATTGTAAATGTAACTTTTTCTTGATTTCCTCCTCATGTCGCTCATCACTAGTGTATAGAAACACTACTCATTTTCAGGCATTGATCTTGAACCCCACCACTTTGCTGTACTCATTTCTTAGCTCTAGCAGCTTTGTGATAGGTTTTTCAGGACTTTTGACATAAAATATCATGTTATCTGCAAACAGTGAGAGTTTTATTTCTTCCTTTCCAATTTGGATGCCTTTTATTTCTTTCTCTTGCCTAATTGCTCTGGCTAGAGTTCCCTGAAGAATGGTGAATAGCAATGATAGCAGCAGGCATCCTTATCTTATTCCTGATCTTTTAGCGGGAAAGCTTTCAGTCTTTCCCCATAGAGGATGATGTTAACAGTGCATTTTTCATTTATTCCCTTTATCATTGTTGAGGAAGTTCCTTTCTATTCCTATACTTTGCAGTGTTTTCATCAAGAAAGGACATGAATTTTGTCAAATGCCTTTTCTGCATCAATCAAAGTTTTTCACCTTTGATTTATTGATCTGGTGTGTTACATCAATTGATTTTCTTGTGTTGAGCCACACTTACAATACTCAGAATAAAACATGACTTGGTGGTGTTGTCAAATTCTTTTAATGACCTGCTGGATTTGACTTGCAAGTATGTTGTTGAGGATTTTTGCATTGACATTCATTAAATAGGTTGGTCTATGATTTTCTTAACTGTTTTCAAATTCTCAGCTTCATTTATTTCTTCCCTAATCTTCATTATTTATTTCCTTTTGATTCCTTTTGTGGTTAGTTTGCTGTTCTTTTTCTTGTTCTTCCAAATAAACAGTTATTCCTTGATTTTTTCCTCTTCTTTTTTAACACAGGCACTTAAGGCAATAAATTTCCCTCTTAGCACTGCCTTTGCTTCATGCCAAAAATCTCAATATGTTGTGTTTTCATTTTTATTTTCTTCAAGATATTTATTGATTTTTCTTGTAATTTCTACCTTGATCCACTACTTGTTTAAGAGTGTACTGTTTATATTTGTGAATTTTCCATATATTTATGAATTTTCTGGCCCTCTGCCTGTTACTGATTTCCAATTTCGTTCCATGATGATCTGGGAAAGTGTTTTGTATAATTTCAATCTTTTTAAATTTATTGAGACTTTCTTGGTTACCTGGCATGATGTATCCTTGAGAATGATCCATGAGCTCTTGAGAAAATGTGTACCCTGCTGTTGTATGATGTAATGATCTGTAAATGTTGGCTAAACCTAGTTCATTTATCATATTATTCAAAATCTCTGTGTCTTTATTGATCTTCTGTCTAGATGTTCTATCTATTGATGAGAGGGGAGAATTGAAGTCTTCTGTTATGATAGAGGTGTCTACTTCTCCCTTCAGTGTTTTTTGTGTTTGCTTCATGTGTTTTGGAGCACTCTGGCTTGGTGCATAAATACTTATGATTGTTATGTCTTCATGTTGAATACTACATTTTATTAATATATGTAGTGTCTTTCTTTGTCTCTTTTAATTGTTTTACATTTGGAGGCTAATTTGTCAGGTACTAATGTTACTACCCTGCTCTTTTCTGGTTGTTGTTTGAATGAAATATCGTTTCCCAAACTTTCACTTTCAACCTACTTTTTCCTTAAGTCTAAAGTGAGTTTCCTATAGACAGCATATAGTTGGGTTCTGTTTTTTAATCCAGTCTGCCAATCTATATTTTTTATTGGCATGTTTAATTCATTAAACATTTAATATTCTTATTGTAAAGGCAGTACTTTCTTCTACTATTTTTTCTTTTGGATTTTATGTATCATATCTAATTTTTTTGTCTTTTTTACCTTTACTGATATTCTTCATTTCTAAACTCTTCTCTAGACCTCTTTCTCCTGCCTTTTCCTATCTGCCTTTATTTCTCTTGTTAGTATTTCTTATACAGCCAGTCTCTTGGTCACAATTTCTCTCAATGAGTATTAGTCTGAAAATATTTTAATCTCCCCATCATTTTTGAAGAACAGTTTTTCTGGATATAGAAATCTCGGTCAACAGTTTTTCTCTTTCAGAATCTTCATTATATCATACCACTGCCTTCTTGTACCCATGGTGTCTGCTGATAAATCCACACATAGTCTTACTGAGCTCCCTTGTATGTGATGGTTTGCTTTCCTCTTGTTGCTTTCAAAATTCTCTCTTTGTCTTTGATATTTGGCAGTCTGATTAGTAAGTGTCTTGGAGTATGTCTATTTGGATCTATTCTATTTGCATGCTGCACTCTTGGATCTGTAATTTTATGTCTTCCACAAGAGATGGGAAATTTTCAATGATTATTTGCTCCACTGGTCTTTCTGCTCCTTTTCCCTTTACTTCTCCTTCTCAAATATGCACAACATGTACATTCATGTACTTTTTTTTTTTACATTTAATTCTCTGATACCCTGCTTATATTTCTCCATTCTTTTCCCTATATTTTCTTTTGTATACCAGATTTCATATGTCCAGACCTCTAGCTCAGTAATCCATTTTTTCTGCCTCTTCAAATCTATCATTGTAGGTTTCCACTGTTTTTTTTTCCCACCTATTCTATTTTGCCTTTCATTCCTGTAAATTGTGAATTCTTTTTCAAACTTTTGAGTTATTCTTTATGTTTTCCAAATGTCTTCTTTATATCCTCCCTCAAGTTGATTTCTTATGAGGTTTTGCATGTCTGTTCAAACATCCTGAATTATTTGTTTCAACTCTTGCATCCCATTTGAAGTTTTGGCTTGTTCATTTAACTGGGTTATGTCTTTGGGCTTGTTATTTTTTGCTGCTATCTAGGTATTTGAATTCCCTAATTAGCTTGTTCTGGAAGTTGTGTTAATTCTTTTACCTAGGATTTTCTTGCTGGAAGCTTTGTTCTTTATCCATTCTTTGACATTCAGGTCAACCTATTCTAGACTTGTAACATAGGTTCTGTTTAAAGATCAGAATTTTTCAGTTCTTGTATGTCTATTTCTTGCCCTGTCTCTATGGAGTGTTTATGTTTGTTTGTTTATTTGTTTGTTTGAGGGAAGTCTTCTCAGATATTATAAACCCCAGTCAGATTTTCCCACAATAGACAGGCCTACTTCTAAGGAGGAAAGAGTAGCCAGCATCATTTTCCCTGAGGATGAGACCCAGCAAGTTATCAGTTTCCTATGAAGCCTTTAGACTGTGCTTTTCCTATCTTGCCCAGCATTTAGTGCTTGGCTGCCAACAGCTTCCCACCAGCCTAAAGTGATGTGGTACCTTTAATTTCATCAGGCTTTCCCTGTCAGGGGCATGGTTGTTAGAGAAGTGAGGTAGTAGGTGGGCTTCTAATGCTTCTGTTTTCCCACCTCTGGGGCCTGAACTCCTTGAAGGAAGAATTCCACTAATCTGGGCCCCATCCCCTTTTCTTGGGGAAGATAAGCCCTTTAGGGAAGTAAACCCTTTCATTTGACTGTTTACCTTGCCTCTCAGACATGCCTTAGATCCACCCTTAATTGGGGCAGTGCTGCAGCCTGAATGGGCTTCCAGTTCTATCTAATGAGCTTTTAACAAGTTAAAAAAAAGAATGCAAACTCTTTGGAGCTGGACCTCTGCTCCTTAGATTTGCCAATCAATAGCTTGTGTTGGTATACGGCTCTGGGTATCTCCAGGCTCTATGTGCCCCCTTTTCTTAGGGCCTAGCCCTTTTACAGTATTTTGTGTGTCCAACTCAAAAGCCTCCATTTTTATTATTTTTCCCATCAGCCCCACCCCCTCTTTGCTGGGGCAAAAACTCCTATTTCCTTTAGTGCTTATTCCAGGTTTATCTATGCTGGTGGCCTGTTTTCAGTAGTGAGAATCTGTTACTTAATTCCAGAATTGGAGCTTGGTTGAGCTAAGCCCTTGCTACTAGTAATGTCTTTTTTTCCTTTCCACTCAGGAACCTGCCTGCTGTGCCCTTTGGGGAGGGTCACTGGTCTCTGCAGCTTGGGGAACTTAGAGTTCTGTGTGGGATCTCAGCTGTTCCACCCATTCCAGAGTAGTGTACACTGTGTGCCCAATCACTGATGTTCCCCAACCAGTTGTTCTGATGATTATGGCTATTTACTAGCTGTTCTGGAAGACAAAATCAATTTCACACTTCATTACACCACCATTTTGCTCCACTTTTGATTTTTATCTTTGCCTAGTACTACAGTATAAATGGCCCCATTGTGGTAAAATTTAAACTACCAATGTAATGCCAACCCCTTCACAAAATTCCTGAAAATTTAACAACTGGGACTTGCAAGAAAGTATAACCCCTCTCTAGCACAAGGTGTGCCTGTAAGGATATGCATGCATTTCTAAGGAATGTGTGTGGCCGGTGTCACAAAAAATTAGAAATGGAGCAGTTTTGTTTTTGTAGGGTGCTAAAACATTTTTTTTTTAATTTGTATAATTTCTTTTTTTAACCCAATAGCTGCTTAGAAAAATTTTTGTATAAACATTTCTTGTTCTCTTTTCTGTATATTTTCTGTTTGGTTGCAGTTTCATCAGATTATGATGAAATTTATGATCTTTTTTTTATATGGGCATTTTATTTGAAACCTTCTATATGGCCCAGCATAAGATGACATTTAATGCTTTTAATGCACCTAAAGGAATGTGCTTCAATTTGAATGTGAAAATTCTAGCTATGTCCTTAAGATCAATTTTTGTTTCTGTGTTCAAATATTTTAATTAAAATATTAAATATTAAAATATTATTTCATTGATTTTCTAGCTACTCAAAGGAGAGTGTTCAAATATCAATTTTTATCAATATATATTCAGGTAAAATTATCAAGTATATTGAAGTTTAAATTAATATAACTTCCTGGTGGCCTGAACCTTTTGTCATTCTCCATTTACCCTTTCTGCATCCAGTGTAATATGGCTGATTTTGACTGATACTTATATAAAGTGATGCAACTTTTATTTTGTTCACTTTTTATTGCTTTTTGTTGCTTTTCCTGTTATGTAATTATCTGGAATATAATTTATGCTTTTAATTTTTAAATAATGTGTTTCTGGGTGTTTTGTATTTTAGCACAGGTTTCTAATTTATTTATATTTTTGATAATTTCATTTTTAAAAAGTCATCTGTTCTTTCATCTTAATTATTTATTCATCATGGATGAATGTTTCAATTCATTTGAAGTATTCTTTACCATCTAGATTAACAAACCTTCTCATGTAATACATTCTTTGCTGATTCATGAATGGATTTAAATTATGGAGGTTGTTGTCAGCCCATTATTGTACTGATTTCATGTTAAATGAAAAATAAATCAGCATTTATTTGTGGATCCTGTCATTATTTAATAACTTCAGACTTGAAATAAAGTAGGTGACCAGATAAAATGGAAATAAAGTTTTGCAGTCTATGAAAACTTAATATTTTACATCAAAAATAGTTCCATGTATAGACAGTTTTCCTAATATTGTTAGTCAAAAGAAGAAGTGTATTCCAATAGAAGTAGATTTGGAATAGTGTGTCAGCCACACTTTTCCCTATTGAGGAGATTTTTATCTTGGTATCTCTCCTGAACTCAGATGGTGTTTAGCACTTCACATTATATTTAGTCAGTGAAAGATTTTTAAAAATCTAAATAAATAGCTCAACGTGTTTTGCATTAGCAAAATAGTATTCATTTGTGTGTAAATTTGCTTAATTGTATTAATAAATGTAACAAATGATCCATAAACAAGTCAATCATATCTGATGTAGAAGTCATAAAACACGACTTTCATATTCACATTTTCTTTCAAAAGCAGGTGTTTAATTCATAGTAATTAATTTATAATAATTGCATTCCATAAATAGGAGAATATTTGTTAACCTGCAGGGTATAATTACAATGATTTGCTATTGATTCTCTGACAAATCAAGATGGATTGCATAGCTGTTCTTCCATTTCACTGATGCAAAATTTTTAAAGTAGATTAATAAGCAAGCTACGTTTTCCACAATGACAGAATAAATAATCACAACCAACATCAGCTTTTTTAACACCCTGCCTTGCTGATTTGGGAGCTTTCACTTGTTCAGCATATTTCTCTTTATAACATAATTCTATTTTTCTAAAGAATATTTTACATTAGCAAATTAGTTTTTTTATCACATCAAATTGAAATTTGATTTACCATTAGTATTTATTTTGTTCTCTTTTGAATGAAAACAAATTGTTTAAAGCAATCATTGAAATAGATATAATGTTGTAAATATCATATTCTCTAGGTACTATATTTTTAGATAATTAACAATGTTTACATCTTCAAATGATGAAATATTTTGAGCATTAGGAAATTCAAATTATTTTATTGATATTTATTATTTTACATATGAAACAATAGTAGATATCTGTGGGATGAAGCAAACTTGTGGAGGGTTCCAAATGACACTAGTCAATAGAGTTTTATTTTGGGGAATAATATTCCTTAATTTAATAATTTTTCTGGATTCTTATTCAATTTTAAATTTCAGACATATAATGGAAGAGCAAAACAATTCTTCTAATGGATAATTGTTACAGTATATAATATGTCAATCATATGCAGACCTTAATTTAGTCTTATACTTTTATTATTATTATGGACACAGATTTATAACTAACCATTTGACACATCCTAGATCAAGCAAATAAGGACACAAAAATGA
Source organism: Myrmecophaga tridactyla (assembly GCA_004026745.1). Lineage (NCBI taxonomy): Eukaryota > Metazoa > Chordata > Mammalia > Pilosa > Myrmecophagidae > Myrmecophaga > Myrmecophaga tridactyla. The sequence continues at coordinate 11,558 of PVIY010019079.1, forward strand.
AACAAAATGATCATAGGAACAGTAATGACAATCATTTTGTGTTCTAGAATGAAGTTTAGCATAAATCCTATTAACATTTTACTTTTTATTTATGTATTGGTAGATCTGATTCAATAGCAATAGAAAATTTTGTACAAGAAAGGCATTTCTGAACATTAAGGTAGAATTTTTGCCTCTCCTCCATTCCTGACTCAGATTAATTTAAGCAAAACTAATTTGGAGATATTGGGTAGGTGAAGCAGATTTCCAAAACCTTCTGATGTGTTACATCCATCAGCAGCCTGTAGAGAATTCAGAAGCCAAAACATCAAAGTTTTTGGCAAGGACCCAGTGGCAATAATTTGAAGTCAGTCCCCCAGTACTGAGCAAGTATGATAAGGATATGGAGAGGAGACAGGTGGAGGAGGAAATTAAAAGAGGGGAAAAAGAAGAAGAGAAGGAGGACAAGAATTCCAACAAAGAATATCACAAAAGTTAAGTACGTAAGCTAATATAAAAGCTGTCTAAAAGAAACTTCTCCTTCATTTTATTAACATCTTTGAAACATGGAAGATAATATAAAGCAATAATTATAACATTGTGTATGTGACAATAATACATCAAAGGAGTAAGAGTAAGTATGTTGAAAACATATTGGAGTAGTTTCAGTATTTTATCAGAGTTAGGTTACTATTATTCTGAAGCACATTGTGATAAATTAAGATAAATGTTAACGGCTTCAAATGCATTCACTTGGAAGGCTACTAAAGATAATTTTTAAAATGGAAAGTGTTAAATGGTATGCTATAAAATTTCTACTTAATAAAAAGAAGGTAGTGGATGAGTAATAGAAACCAAAACATGAAACAGTATATAGAAGAAAAGTAACAAAATGATAGAAATCAATGATATTAGTAATCAATATTAGGTGCGAATGGATTAAATACTTCAATCAAAGGAGATACTGTTAAATTATACTAAAAATAAACAAAAATAAATAATATTCAACCATGTTATGACTCCAAAAGATACACTTTAGATTAAAAAATGCAAATAGGTTGAAAGTAAAAGGATGAGAAACTACACACATTTAGCAAGCAACCCTAATAAAATTGGGTTTTAATATTAGAAAAGATAAACTTTAAGGTAAAAAATATTATGATGGTCAAACGAAAATTTTGTAGTGATTAAATGGGCAATTTGTGAGGAAGGTATAACACGTATAAACATGAACACACATAACAACAAATCACTGATATTCATGAGGCTAAAACTAACAGAGGGAGAAGGAGACAATCCCGCAACAATAGATAGACATGACCGCTTTTCAAAATGGGAAGAACAACTTGAGAGAAAATAAGCAGAACTTGAACAATATTATCAAACAAATTAAACTAACTCAAATCTCTAGAACATTCCACCACAGCAGAATACACATCCATGCCAAGTGGACAAGGAAATTTCTATGGGATAGTCCTTTCCAAATCCATAAAACAAATACTGATAAATTTTGAAGTATTGAAACAATGCAAAATATTGTCTCTAATCACAATGGAATTAATTATAAATCAACAACAGAATGAAGCATGCAACTGTGAAAATAATTGGAACTCAAATAATACATGTAATTAAAAATTGGATTAAATAAGAAAACAAGAAATTACAGAATGTGTTTTATGCTGTATGAAAATAAAAGCAAGGCATTGAACTTTATGGGGTGTCATAGAAGCAACACTTAGAATTTTTCACTGCAATGCTTAAATTAGAAAATTAAGAAAATCTGAAATGTATAATCAAAGCATACACCTTAAGAAACTAAAAAAAAGAACAAATTAAATGTGCAGCTAGTAGAAGAAGGTAACTAATAGTGATTAGAGTGAAAATCAATGAAATTGGAAGCAGTGAAAAGAAAGACAAAATCAATGAAATCAAAAGTCTGTTCTTTGTAAACATGGGTGAAATTGACCAAATTTTATTTAGAATGACCAACATCAAAAGAGAGAAGACACAAATTGCCAAAATCAAGACTGAGAGGTGGGAATTCCACTGAATTCAGAGGAATTAGAAAGATTATAAGGAGAAACTTATAAAGAAGTTTTTACAAAAGCATTAAACAGACAGATGAAACGGATATATTCCTAGAAAGAAAGAAATTTTCTATATCACTCGAGGAGAAAAACAAACATTATATAGACCTATAATAACTGGAGAAACTAAATTGTCAGTCCTAAAATCTTCCCACAAAGCAAAACCCTGGCCTGGATGACTTGACCAGTGAATTCTACCTTATAGTAAAGGAACAAATTATATTAATCCATTTCAAACTCTTTCAGAAAGCAGAGGAGTAGTGCCCCTATCTCAAGTGCATATCTCAAATCTTTTTGAAAGGCCAGTATTACCCTGTTTTAAAGCCAATATCCTTCCTGAAAATACACAAACTTCTCTGCAAAGGCTAAACAAAATAAATCTAGCAACCTGTAAAATGTCTGGACACCATAACCCATGACCAAATTGTATTTATTACATAAATACAAGGATTACTTAACTTAAGAAAATGATTCAATGTGATAAATATATTAGGAAAATAAATCACAAAATCACATTTTCTCAATAGAAGCAGAAAAAATATTTGACTATATACAGTAGCATCATTTCATAATAAAAATATTTTAAAAACTAGGAAGAGAAGAGAAAGGAACATTTTCAAATGAAAATATATTTCTAAGAAAAACCTAAAACAAAAATGATATTTAATAGTAACAAACTAAATATTCTCCTCCCTAAAACTGGGAACCGACAAGGATGTCTGCTTTCATTATTTCTGTTCAACATTGCTCTGCAGATTCTAGCAGAGTAAATGGGCAGGAAAATTAAAGACACGTGTATTGGAAAAGAAGAAGTAAAACTTTCTCTATTTTCAGAAGACGTTACCTTATACATATAGGAAATCTTAAGTAATTCATACACAAAAATCTATTAGAACTTAAAAACAATTCCAGCAAGGTTGGAGACTATGAGACTAAGATACAAAAACTAATTATATTTCTAGAAATTGACAATGAAAAATCTGAATATTAAATTATAAAAATGATTCCATGTACAATAGCATCAAAATAAAAACTTTAATTATACATTTTAATAAAACTTTAAAAAGAACAAGACATGTACCCTGATAATTACAAAAAAACATTAACAAAATTAATAACATCCTAAATGAAATAAAAGATATTCCATGTTCATGGATTGTAAGACAAGACTATTTTTGTGTCAGTACCCTCCCAAATAGATATATAGGTTCAATGCAACTACTATGAAAAATTCCAGATACACTTTTTTCTTTTAGAATTGTCAATCTGATACTAAAATTCATGTGAAAAAATATAAAGAGCTCAGAAGAGGTCAGGCAATATTGAAAGCAAACAAATTAGGAGGATTCACGCTTCTAGATTTCAAATTTCCCAAGCTATAGTAAGCAAGACAGTGTAGTATTGCCTAAATATTGACATATAGATCAATCAAGTAGTCTAGATGTAAATTCTCACATTTGTGGTCAATTTAATTTTGACAAAGGTGACTAGAAAATTAAATGGGAGAAAGTCTCTTCAACAAATGGTGCTGGGATAACTAGATATCTGTAGGTAAAGTAAATAAGTTGGCTAGCTGGACAGTTACAGTGCACTGTCATTACTGTATATTATATATTCCCTCAACATGCACTATGGATTTAAATGAATTGTTGCAACCTTGGACTAGGCAATCATTTCTAGTTATCACACCAGAATCATAAGTTGCAAAAAAGACAATAAGGCGGGCCATGGTGGCTCAGCAGGCAAGAATGCTTGCCTTCCATGCCAGAGGACCTGGGTTCGATTTCCGGTGCCTGCCCATGTAAAAAAAAAAAACAATAGATAAAGTAGACCTCATCAAAATTAAGACATTTTGTGCTTCTGTAGATACCCTTAAGAAAGCCAAGAAAATGGAAGAAAATATTTTCAAAATAAATATTTGATAAGGAACTTAAGTCCAGAATGTAGAAATAACACAACTCAGCAATAGAAAGACAAATAGCTCAATTGAAAAAATGTGCAAAGCATTTGATTAAAAAATTCCAAAAGAAGATCTACAAATAGCCAACAAGCACATGAAAATATGTTCAAAATTATTAGTCATCAGAAATTTTCAATCAAACCCACAATGAGAAATTATTTCACACTGAATAGGATGTAAAATTAAAGTCAGAGAATAATAAGTGGTGACAAGTTTGTGGGAAGATTGGAACCCTTATACATAATGGGTTGAATTTTAAAATGGTGCAGTCACTTTGAAGAACAGTTTGCCAGTTCTTCAAAATGTTAAACATAGAATTCCCATATAATCCAGCAATTTTGTTCTTATAACATAACCAAGATAAACCAAAACATATGTCCTCACAAACACATAAGTATTCATATTTGCATTATTTATAATAGCCAAGAATTGGAAACAATCCAAATGTCATCAACTGGTGAATGGCTAAACGAAATTAACATACCCAAATAATTGAAACTTAGTTGGCAACAAAAATAGACTTCTAATAATACTCCTTGAGACTGGGTGCTCTGGAAGGAACACTTGCAAATATTAATGAGCAGTGAGTTTTTAAGTAGCAGAGACCTGTAGAGGGGAAGTTATTCCATGATGATAGTAGATTATAGGGATTCAAGTAAGATAGGATGGTTTGAGGTTGAGAAAGGCAAAGACAACTAAAGAAAAACAGTAGACCCTGGGGAAAGTACTGATAATTATAAAAAGAAAAATTCCTCAAGAACTGGAAAATCATTTCATAGATAATTGTGCCTTAAGAGCTAATACCAAGTCTGGGAATGGCATACATTCTGTAAATATTTGTTAATGGTCTTATTGAATGTTAATCTGCTTGTATAGTACTGCTTACATTTTGATGAAACATGGATACCAAATTCATAAAACAGCCAATTTTCTCTCATACATGTTGCCTACCATCTGAATAAACATCGGAAATGTATAAATTCTACCTTACACAGGTTACTAAGGGGTTTAAAATGTTAGAGGAAGTATGTAATAGATAAAGAACTAATTATTTTATATAGTCAAAAATAAAAATTGTTTGAAGTATAAGTGTGGATTTCCAGTTTGTGCATGATGCTTCAAACACAAATATTAACCTTTGCTTCCTCCAGAAATTAGTGGAAGAGACAATAACAGCATTTTGGAGGTTGAAAAATAACGGCTATTGGTAACTGGTAGTTGATGCTAATAAGTTAAATGCAAAATTAGCAGTATGAAAAGCTGAATAGCAATCTGATCTACACTGTAGGTCACTCCAAGCACTTAGTAATTGATAGCACAAGGTAGACTCAGATGAACGTTTGAAAAAAAAGACTTCTTGAAAGGTGGATGTCTTACTCTACAAAAATAGGGGAGTCTCTCTTCTATCTTCTCATAAAACTGGAAATTTATTCTCTATTGATGGTAAAAACTGAAAGTCTGGACCTGGAGATCCTGACCATAACTTGGCCACAATTAAAAGGGAGGATGCCATATGAAAATAGTGGGACTAGGTGAAAGCTTACTTTCACCCACCTGCTAGATCTCTTTAGACCCTACAACAATGGCAGTTACACTTATATCAGTGTAAAAGAATGAATGAAGTATATTCTAATGAATGTGACTATTATCCTGGAAAAAAGACAGAGATACTGCCATTGGGTTTTCTCCAGTGAGGATTGCTTTGCAGTCACCCAACAGTGTAATAATTCATATATAGGTATACAGAACTTCAAATAAGATTTCAACAGCTCACTTTTTTCAAAAAAAAACTTTAAATGCTATTTTATTGAGATACATTCATACACCATATAAACTATTCAAAGTATACCATCAGTGGCTCTCAGCATCATCATATAGTTGTGCATTCAACACCACAATCAATTTTAGAACATTTTCATTAATCCAAATAAAGAAATTTAAAAAAGAACACCAAAAGCATCTCATACTACTTATCTCCCCCATTATATAAATATATATATTTATTTATATATACAGTATTTATTTTGTTACAAATCTACCTGCATACCAGGCTAAGAGAGTGTCAGTCACAAGCCTTTACAATCACATAGTCACACAACAAAAGCTATACTATCATTCAATCATTATCAAAGATCAACCTCAACAATTTCAGGTATTTCCCTCTACCTATTCCAATATACCATAAATTTAAAAATATATATATATGTACATCGAGCCAATAGTAATGATCATTTGCCAAATCCTAATTTCCTTATTACACCTATTCCTTTTCACCTGATCACTCTCTCAATCTCCAGACATATCTGGGCAATAACCATTAAAAATTCTTTGTTCTGGAAAGAACAAAGGGGAATGAAATTAATTGATGTTCTTGGAGAGGCTGATACCTCTGGGCTTCAGGGCTTATCTGGCATAGGAACAATCTGGATGCCTTAAATTTCAGAACAAAAAAACTTACTAAGAAAGACCTTATAGAGTCTTCAATAAAGCCTGGGGTATTCTTTCGGGTTTTCAGGAATGCTTTGGGTTGGGGCTTGGCCTTCTGTGGCAGTTTGCAATATCTGGCTTAGCTTGCTTTAGAGTAACATCCAGAATAACCTTTTGACTATTTGAAATCTCTCAGCTACTGAAACTTTATTTTGCTTCATTTATTTTCTCCCTGTTGGTCAAGGAGGTGTTCTCAATCCCATGACGCCAGGGGCCAGCACATCCCTAGGTGTCATATCCCAAGCAGTCCACTCTTAAACATCAGTTACAGTCATAGATACAAGGGGAATTTTACAATATTAAGGGGAAGGATTTTGAAAAAGGCAAACTGGGGAGATAATTTTTTTAAAAAAGAAACAGAAGAAAGCAAAAAACTCCTCAGAGATAAACTAATATCACATCTGTGAAAAAGGAAACAGGATAATATGAAAACAAATATTAAGAGAATGAAAGTACAATATTGGAAATTAAAAATATGAGTACAGAACTTGAAACTTCAAAAGTAAGCTTAGAAAATAATGTTTAGGAATACTAAGAATAAGAGCAAAAAAGAGCTGCAAAATAGGAAAGAAATCACAGAAGTTCAAAAGATCCCTTATATGTACATATGCATATAATATTAAAAGAAAAAAGAAAAACATATATTACTAAAAGAAAAATAAAATGTATATGTAGGGTAAACAATCATTAAATAAATGATTCAAATTTCCAAATTTAAATGTCAAGCAAAATGGAAGAAAACAAATCCATTTCAGGGCATCTAAACCTATAATTCAAGATTACTGGGCAAATATCCAAAGTGAATTCAAAGAGGAAAAGTATCTATAGTAATGATCAAGAATCAGATTGGCATTGGGTTTCTCATCTGCAGCGCTGGAAGCTAAATGAAAATGAACCAGTAACTTTCTATCCTGAGGGAAATTGATTTCCATCCCAGTCTATTCTATCCAAATAATTAATGAAGAGTGAGTATAGATTTCAGATATGCATGGTCTCAAAATAACTACTTCCCAAGGATTTTTCTTTAGTAATCTACTGTGGAGGAAAACCAGTCAAAGAAGAGAGTTACTGAGAAAAGACATGATATGGAATTCTGGAAAAAGCCAATCCAACAGCAAGGAGTCAGAGGGATTCAGGAAGAGGGTGGGTGGACTCTGTGCTAAACTGACAAGATACCCCTTTAGGGATTAAGTATTTTTTTTACCCCCACTGCTGGGAATGTCGTCTACAAACATGCCTGAGCTCTCAGCCCCCTTCTGAGAGTGCCTCAGATAAAAGACAGCAGATTAAGAAGGTCACTTTCTCTCCCTGATGGTTGCGTCGTGATGATGAGGTGGAAGTATGAACTCCGTGGTTATTTGCCGCAACCTGGGACAGCTCTGAGAGACGTTCCATCTTCGGAACTCCTCAGAGGTTTCGTTGAATCTTCTGTCAAATCTTCATCTCAGTCCAACTTCTGTCTCTGAATGCTGCTTGCTTCCCTTGCCTTGGACAGGTGATAATCCCCAAGCACTCCCAAATAAATTCAGTCCCAAGGCTTACTCACCAACAGAGGATAAAAGGAGATCTCTGACTGACATCAGGTTGAGAGCTGTAGCAGGCCAAAAATCAGTACTTCTAAGCTGATAATCATCAAAAGGAGATGAGATAATTAAAATGATAATCTCAAAAATATTTTAAAAATGGAAACATCCTTATGTATATCACTTATAAAGTAAAATTCATTCCATATGATATAAGAATTTCAACATAACAATGTGTGGGGGGGCACGCAAAGGTCTAAAATATTATTTAAGAAAAAATGATAAATTTTGGGTGTAGGGAAAAATATTCAAAATAAACACAAACATCAGAATACAACAGGGATTTATTAACAAATTTGCTTTAAAATTTTTAAAACACTTGCAGATTACTTAATTTCTTAACTTTTTTCCATGTTTAAATTTGACATATAATAAAGAATATAAAAATAAGCTATCTAAAATGATGCAATTGACATGTTCTAAAATGCACTTTCATACCTTAGGTGTTCCTTGACTATTTTGACCCTCATTGGAATTAAAGACATCTTAGTTCTTTAAATTTGCAAAATAGGTGAACCATATGTGGACCTATAACAAAGAAGCCCTAAATTTTGATTGGAATGAGACACTTAGTGTGAAATAATTTATAGTGAATAATTTTGGGGAAAATGTGTCAGTATTACATAGTGTTATAAAAAATGTGTAAGCTTATGACTCCCTGGGTGGAATTGCACTGCCACCCATGTATAACTCGAGACTTTTGCTATTATTTATGTTCCTCTTCTGATATCTCTTTCCCTTTGATGATTGTCTATTTCTTACATCATCCTTAATAAAAGTGTGCATGTGTATGTGTGTGTGTGAGTGTGCATGTGTGTGTGTGTGAAGTTCGCTAGGATCTGTCCTCAGAAGTTTCATACATCTTATGTCCCTCTGGTTAGTGTAGAACTCACTAAATCTTATATATTCCCAAATAACTTTATTTGGATGCAATAATTTCAATAAGACCATTTGGTATACTTGGCTTTGTTACCTTGAACAGGGTATTTGAATAGAGACATATATGATTATTTTTATTCATTATCACCTGCTTTACACATTCAGAATTTCCATAATCATATTTACCTTGTTTGTATATAAGAGAAAGAAGATACCATGCCCAAGAAAATTTATAGGTGGAAACTTTATAATATATTAATTATAGCTATTTTATAGTATAATAGCCATGCTATGAATGCTTTACTCTATGATGATATAAACGTTTTGTAGTGATTATATGCTCCCCTAAAAAATCAAATATGCATGCAAAGACAGTAGTGATAATATTTTCCAAAATTAAAACATTTTTGTTTACCATTAGTGTAGGGATACTCCTTAAATTATAGAACTTAGGTAAGTGACAATATTTTAACAAATGAAAAAAGTACATTTAAATAATTAATTATTAATAACTTTATTGTACATTTATTTTGTTATACTAGAATCGTTGAAGTATGTAATATTTACTATTGGAGAGTCACTCGTTGTTCTCATTTTTTAAGGAAAACCTCATTCCAAATATAATATTCCGCTAACAATTGCAAATACTAATTGTTTTATAAACACCTAACAAGAAACCAACCAATTAGATAAAGACCCACACAAACATTTCCTAAGCTACTTTATATAAAGCCTCAATTTCAAATATTACTAATGCCAAATTGCATCATGTTGAGTGACGTCTTTGGTGTACATGACTTAAAAAATCATATTTCCAAAGAAGTCTATCCAAAATCAGCAAATTCATGCTTTGAATCAAGGTCACAGCAGAGTGAGGGTAGCCCTCAACACATGCAGAATTATTTTTTCATGCTTCGGGTGGATCCTTTTTATTCACCAAACTTTTTCATGAAGAATTTTTCTTGATAAACACATAATTATTTAGTGTAGTTTGATTCTGACAACTGATAAGAATGTTTTCTGCTGGTAAAAGCATTGAATTTATTATCCTATAAATGAAGAACCTTATCCATAAGAATACTGTGATGCAATTCACCTCAACTAGAAAGGGAGGCAAAAATAAACAAAACACAACTTTGTATTTTGCCTTCAGGATGACAGGACGCTGAAAATCTAACTTGTTCTGGAAATACGGATTCACATTTAAGTTAAAAATTACTAACGATGCCAGTTATGACTGTTTATAATAATTTGAGAATGTATGCTATGGCATTTCATAATAAGCATAGTTCTAGAAAAAGGCATGCAGCAGAAGTATTTGTTCAGCTAAGTAAGATCATCTCTTAACATGTGGGGTGGAAAGGAGAATTCATTATAATATTATTGAATTCTTTGTATGTTTCTTTGAAATTTCAAAATTCATTGGCCTCATATAATTTTAGGTACAATATCACAAAATCGTGTTTTTTTTTAAAAAAACAACAAACCAAAAACCTTCCTCTAATTCAATATTTATTGAGTAGCTTCTGTGCAGTAACTACCCAGGACCTTGGCACAGGTATGTGTTTGTCTATACACTTAGATTTTAAAGCACAGGGGATAAAGGCATATTGGGCTCAAACTTGAAACTACAAATTTTTTATATCTTTTTTAGTGTTGTCTGCCCTCCCATCCCACTGTGCTTCTTACATATTTTACATCAGGATAATGATGGTATGTATCCTTAATAGAATTGTATGCTGCTTGGTGATAAGCCCTATATATTTTTCATTATTATATAGTGCCAATAGTTATTTTCACATTTTGATTTTAGAAAGGTGAGAAAGGCACATATCTACTCAAGGGCTTTCATTTCTATAATCTTTGTTGGGATATTACTCTTTGTAAGTCAATAGGTATTTATTTTCCCAAATAATGAATTATATAAATATTTCTTTTTTTTTTTTTTTTACATGGGTAGTCACTGGGAATCGAACCCAGGTCCTCTGGCATGGCAGGCGAGCATTCTTGCCTGCTGAGCCACCGTGGCCCACCCAATATTTCTTATAAAATACACTCATATTTCTAAAATAAAGGATATATGATAGTACGTGTGGTGAACTACCAACTGAATAACATATTAAGATTTTCCTCACTATAGGAGTAACTCATTGTTTCTTAAGATAGTGACGCTAAACAGAAGATAGGAGTATGAGAATGGATATTTTATAACTTCTCTGTTGTGGAACATAAGTTTACTTAACATGTTTCTCCCTGAAGCTCTGAACTCAGTTCTGGAATTTTTCTAGATGCTAAACAATTTATAAACACCAATTGATAGGGTTTTATGTGTTGTGTGATTTAGAGCCAATAAAACATTTTAGTATCTCAGATTCATAATTTCTAGGTCAAGGGTAAAATTATTCATACATTAAGTAATATTTAATGGTAATAAAAGTAAGATTTGAACAGAGAATTAGGAGTATAACCTTTACGTTCAGGCTCTCCTAGGTGTAATATATAATCATAGGACATACAGTTTATAATTAATTGTGTAATTCCAAGTTTTGTCTTTTTCATCAGTAACACACTTCGCTTTTCAGAGAAGTAGTTCTGAGTTACACAATCAGGTAAAGAGAGTTATTGTGACCAGGAAAGTGTCCAGAAAACTGAGAAGTTCATGCCTTTTGCTGTGTCTATTGATTGTGTTGTATCTTTTTCATTCCCCAAAATCAGCTTCCTCAGCATTCCTTTGCTCTTTACTATTTTGGGATATCATGACTCACAGGCCATTGAAATTAACCATTAAGTTTGAATTCAGCATGAGTCATTTTATGGCTGCTGAAAAAATGTGTAAATGGCATTAAAATTTCCCTGAAAGTAAGCTATATAATATGAAGATGTGACTTCAAAGAATTTCTCATAAACTAAGCTTTATTTTGAGAATAAAAGAAAAATTCACATTTGTCTAGAAATTCCATCACTAAGGTATGTTTCTATTTGGTTATAATAAGCATCCCAGTAACATGCGAAAATGTTATAATTGTCAACCATCCTAAATTACATGTTTAAACAATATGAAATATTTTCATCAAAAATTCATATCTTTGGGTGGGCCATGGTAGCTCAGCAGGCAGAGTTCTCACTGGCCATGCCGGAGACCCGGGTTCGATTCCCGATGCCTGCCAATGTGAAAAAAAAAAATTCATATCTTTGAAAGTTTTCTCTAAAATATAGAAAAATAACTAAAACTGAGGATTTTGATGTAACTTTTTTTCCCTACAAAAAGAAACAAGCTTGAATGAAGGTTATTTTGACCACTGAGGTCTCTGCTAGCAAATACAACCACTGCTAACTGCTAATCAGATCATATTACATATGCAAAAATTGAACACACTATGGAGTCACTTGCCTATCTGAATATCAATAAGAGCAAAAGAAATTAAATAACTGAATATTCCAAGCTATGTAACCATCATTTCCGAGAGTAATATTTCTACCCAAATTCTACTTATATGTGGATTGATTTTTGTTTAATTCTAGATTCATGTTCCATTGTGCTTTATCATGTCTTATAGAGTTGTATTTATGGCTGATTTTTGTCTGTATTATAAAATTCCTTTTCAAAAATCACTATCAAACAATTGAAGAAAAATAGTTGCTTTCAGTTTAATGTTGGGAACAAAAAATTAGCTGATCTTATCTAGTGAATAGGCTGTTACACATTTGAAGGAGCAAAACTGATAATACTATTTTAATATTGACAAAAAAACCTGACAGGCTCATATTTATTATTCTGGAAAAAACTCTGTATACTATTTCTAATGAAGCCAATTGATCAGATATTATTGAAATATATTTTCCCACTTACTAATAGAAGAAAATAATATACTATTTATAGTACATTTTGGAATTTGGGCTTTTTGAATTGTTATTTGATTCTATAATCTAATAATTTGATGTATTATGGTTTAAACTTCAAATGATTATAATATGTCCTGAAGGCCATTGGAACAGGAAATGTTGTAACTATAATAAAAATACTTGTATTCTTGTTGAAATTAATTATTCTCTGCCTCCATTCTCCCCTCCTCCAAGCATTTCTTTTCATGAAAGCTAAGACATATTTACTATGTGTCTTAAAACCTATCATTGTATTTCCATGTCCTACAAGATAAATCTTGTATTAACATGATGTATTGACATTATATGTGCGCAATTGTCCATCACCGTGCCCCAGTTTTTCTTCTTACTGTTCTCTCTTCCACTCAACCCCAATTGAAATTTATGCTTTATTCTTACTGAATTACCGTCAGTTCCATAAATATGCTCTGTGCTTCTTCATCTCTATGTTTTTTTAATTCTGTTCCTACTGCCTGAATTTTCTTTCCCTTCCTCCCACATTATGCGCCTAGTCTGGTAACATGGTACGTAACCTTTAAAACACAAACTAGGATTCCCTTTCTCTACAATAGCTTCCTTAAAATGGCTATTCAGCAGGAATTGACTGTTTTGGGGCTTTCTTTCCCATAAAGTTATGTATTATATTGATAATGCACTATTTCCCATAGTGCATTGGGAAAGATTTTCCAATGAATTAAATCAAAACTTTTCAATTGTCTGCTGCTTAATATGTGGTATACTCCTCAAGATTAGGTAATTTGCCTCACTCCAATTTTTCCTTCAATTTCTAGAATAGAGCCTGTCATGCAGGAAACCGTAAAATAGGTTGATGAAGGTACATATGATTTGGCATACATTATGTGTTTTTTAACTTACACATTTGCATCACATAGCCACTGGTATTAACAGATGGTGAAGTATAAAAGTGCATATTCAGATGAAGTGAAAAAAAAATGGTTAATGGGTAAAGACCTAGATCTTAAAATATATAGAGAGGAACAGAAGATTCAGTCTAATTTTTAAAAAGCAACATTTATGAGTAAAGAGAAAATATTAATTATAAAACATGGGTTATTAGATATAGTTCTAGTACATTGATATAGTATGAATATTTTTTAATGAAATAGTTTTATGTAATTTCTTAATACTTTTCACTGTGGTATTTTTAATATTTTATTAAACACTGCCATAAATTAATTATTTGAATTGAAAAGTTGCTTTTTAAGGAGTTGAAAACTTAATCTACTTATGGCAAAAAAGTAATTAAAAGTTAAGAAACACAAAGGAAAACAATCTTGCGCATTCAGTTTAGTTTGAAGTGAAATAAAATCAAATAAAAATCTGTCAGAAGTGAAAATAAACTAGAACTGAAAAGATGCATTAAATAGAAAGATCAGTGCTGAAGTCATAATTCTACTAAGTGATTTTAGGTGACAATACAACTCCTGGCTCCATGATTAAACATAAATGCCAAGGCAACTGAATGTTCATTTTTTTCAATTTAAACCTTGGCTAAAAGGGTCAGAATATCTCAACTGAGTAATAAAAACCTGAATATGAAAATGAAGTTAAGGGATTATTTGTGAATCTGGGAAAATGTTACAGATGCGTCACCCCAAAATTGTGTCAAATGTAATTAGGAACTTCTAAGCTTAAATTTGAAATATATATATGCACAATTAACTTGTGTTAATGGACCTTATTTTGGGGGATCAGGCTAAAACATAGCATCTTTCATTATTTTTGAATTTTGTAAATCAAGATATCTAATGTGGACAGCTTCTGGATTTTCCCTCCCCGTCCAAACCAGATTGGACATTTTACCTGGAAAAAATAAAAACTAAACTAAACTAAAACGCTTAACAAAATAAATAAAACAATGGTTTTCAAGAGATTGGAACTCAGAAGAGAAACAAGCATTTCTTTTCAGATTTGTTCCAGCAAAATTAAATTTCTGAAGCTGAAGCTTTCAGCTACTATTGGCCTTTCTAGCTCCAGCTATGTATCATTTCCTTTCTTTCATATCTAAACAGTCCTATGAGGGGCCTACTGTAATTTCCTAGGTTATATTATGTCATCTTTCCCTTTAATTCCCCAGACTTGAAGTTGTTAGCTGTTTCCTATACTATATATCTGGATTACCTCAACTCCAGAAGTGGTAGTTACTTCCTGCAGTTCAATATCTGCATCACATCAGTGCCCTTATTTTGATCTTTCAACCTTACACTTTTCAGGATTTTCTCAGTGGAGAATAAACTCAGACAATTTAGGTTTGCCACATTCCTCCTTCTTCCGGGGGTGGGGTAGAATTCAAGTTCTATGGGCTTATTCTCAGTGCAAAGCATCTGATTATTAATTTCTAACTAAGCTTGCTGACTTAACTGCCATGCATTTCTTCACATATGCTTCTTCATCATCAGCTAACCTCCATATGACAACCGCTTCTACAACTCCTTGTCTATATCGAATGATCTACCCTCAGGGAACTTTTCCCTCCCCTAAAGTTTTCTTGCGATCATGGAACAATTTGTTGGTCTCCATGAGATCTGCTCTAGTGATGTCTTGTGAACATCTCTGAAACACTACGCTGTTCTAAATCAGCTCGACAATGTTATAATTTCTAAGAAGCAATTCAAACTAGACTAGCTTCTTGATGGTAAATGTGGCAGAGATATAAATTAAAACCTCCATTATATTTCACATTTGGAATACATTTAAAGTATTAACGGAGTAACTTAATTCTGATAAGATGGCAAAATTAACATAACTATTTCTGGATTCACAAATTTGTGACATAGTATGATCTAGATACTTACTGGCTTCTTTTCTGCGGATACATTACTTACTTTATGTTTCAATTTCTTTATATTTAAAATGGGAATAAATAATTATAGTACCTGACATAAGACAACTCTCAAGATTCTTGTTTATCTCATGTATTTGATTTTTTTCATTCACAAGAAAAACATTTGTTAAGTATTCAAATTTTCCAAATTTACTATGTATTGGCCAATCAAAACAGTCAGAAATGAGGCTCTCTACTGGTTTAAAATATAAAAATTCACCATTAAAATTAAAGCCAATGTTTTATGTAATTATGATAACTTTGTGCTTTTCAATTGTATTTATATAGAATACTTCTACATTTTGTCTTTTTATTTATTGAATTATTTTACCACTGCAAAGGAATTTAGGTTATTTCTTTGGAATTTTTGACCTAATATTAATAATATTATAGATAATTATAGAAACATATTTTAAAAATATTCTATGTGATTATATTTAACTGTTCTCTTTAAAAGGTGATTAACTTAATTGGAATATATAATCACTTTAATCTGCCTGTCAAGTCTAGGAGGAAACTGAGGATTGTAAGGATGTAGTAAATTGTTGAAGGTTAAACACCTATTAAATGTTGTAGATGGAAGCTAAATCTAAATCTGTCTGCTACCAAGCCATATTCTCAAACATAGTATAAATATAATAGAGCCAAAGCTCATGCCTACTCAAAAAAAGAAGAGAAAAATGATTGGTAGGTAGTTGTTAGAGGTTATTCACGCAATTTTTAGTGGTGAAGTAGAATGACAAGAGATAAAAGTATGTTTCTGGTAATATTCCACTATGATTTTATTCGTCCATATTTATTTAATAAATTTTTTGAGTGGCTTATAAGTGCAACTCACTTTATAAGTAATTGGGTTTGAAGGGATTCAAGAAATAGTATGTATCTGCAAAAGACTTATAACCTTCTTTCAATGCAGATAAGCATAATTGATTGAAATAAAAAGATTTTGAGGGAGTGTTAAATGTTCAGTAGCGTGAAAACATTCTACATCTTGTTTCCGAATTGAAAAATTATTATCCTTATTGTTATTCAGAACACTTTAAACTCCCATTTCATTTGTGTAGCCAGTTGTAACAAATCTTACAGTGAGATGGGACAGAAACGAAATGCCCAGATGCATTGACCAGCTATGGAGAAATATTCTATATTCTTTCTTTGTGGTATATTTCGTTTAGAAAGGTGTCTGGTCTTGGAACAAGAGAACTTCGTTACATGGAATTACAAGCTTTCAAGTAATCAAGAGAGAGGAAAATATCATACTTACTGGAAGCACTTGACTTCAAGCAGAGAGTGAAGCATTAGTCTAAACTGAAGGGACTAAACTTCTTTGGCACTTAAACCCCAAATAATTTTGAGTTTGAATTGAAATGCAATTTCTTTCAGAATATTGAAGGCGATGTTTAATTAATATGGAAATATGAGGAAATTTAAATGTAAGATATTATTTAGTTTTATTTTAATTCTAGAAAAGTAAAAGCAATGATTGAGCTATCTATACCTATAGTCATAAATTAAGGCTGCATGAAGACTGTGGTTTCATTCACGTTATTATTGCTATTAAAGGAAAACAAAAGAAATTCAGAGTCAGGAATCAAAAATGAGAATATGCTATAATTTAGCTCTGTTTATGTTCAATTTTGATACAGATGCTTTAAGCTGCTACAAATCATTAATTCCAATTTCCCATAATATTTATGAGTATCAAATGCAAAAAATCTACTTTCATAAAATTGTGTTTTATTTTATACACCTATGTTGCAAGATTCTGACGAATTTAGGACTTATTAAATTTTGGTATGCTCATTTATGCAATAAAGAGGCAGAAAGCTTATTATAGCAGTTCTATCAATGCATAACAAATAGCTACCTTAGAAACCTATCCCTTTATATAGTACGTGACTTTACTAAATGATAAGAATCAAAATCAATTATATAATATTTTGTAAATAATGATTCTTTCAAGTCTCCAAATTTGTAGTTTTATTTTTTCATCATTAATTCATTATTATTTTAACAATAAATTATAATAATTCATATTATTAACTATAAATTAAAATGATCGATTTAATTAAACTTAATGTGATTGATAATTTATGTTTGCTCCTCTAGAACAGCTGCAGACTCTTCACCATACTCTGTGCTTTAGATGCTTTTTTTGGACGTCATCAATGGATTTCCTTTTTCTCTGGCCTTGTAATGGTATTGGCCCAATGAAATGTGTCAACAGGAGAAGAGAGGAAGGAGATTGATGGTGGATTATTTATTCTCCTGATCCTTTCTGTACAGTATCACCTGCACTGACTGTGTCCATTCACCAAATGCTCAGCTCCTAAAATGGAGCTTTCTCCCCAGATACTGCCCCTTTAGATGTAGGTGTTATAACTGCACTCCCTGTTAGTCATTCTAAGGAACTGTACACTCCCAGGCAATTTCCCTACATATCGCACACATTTCTGTATATTTGATTTTTCAAACTCTCCTAGAGATTTTATATTTATTATAATTTATACAATGCATCTTTAACAATCTCTGACCATGACTGATAGAATTATTCACAAATTAGTCAGTGACTGGGAAGCTACTTTAGGTTGCATGTGCAAAGATGACTTTTGTCACTCTAGGTATGAATAGCAAGAGAGAGCACTTTGATCCATTTTATATAGGCTGTGCAATCCAATGTTGAATTTTATTGTCAGCTATTTAGTACATGTTCAGAAAAGGTTGGAAGTTATCACAGTTGTGATGGTTAATTTCTTGTGTCTATTTAGCTAGGTTATGATGTCCAGCTGTCTTGATTTAACACTGGTTGGCTTGTTAATTTGAGGATATTTTGTAAATAGGATTTGAATCTATAATTAAGTGATTGCTTCTACAATCAACAAAATAGACTGCTCTCATCCAATCAGTTGGAGGTCTTAAAAGAGTGAACTGGTAGTTTCAGACATAAGAAGAAGTCTGCCTTAATTTCAGCATTGACTCTCGCTGGATTTTCGAGTCAGCCAGCTTCTCCTGGGGAATGTGGACTAAAGATGTCAGCATTACCTTTATCAGGATCTTCAGCTTGCACTGTACCCTAGAGAGCTTGGACGTGCCAACCCCCAAGATCACATGAGCTAATTCCTTATGATAAATCAGTCTCTCCCTGTCTTTCTCTTTTAATCTTTGTGTATATACATGTAGTTGGTTCTGTTTCTCTGGAAATCCCTGACTATACTATTGCTGCTGTGTGGAGAATAGATTTAGAGCAGAATATTTAATGTGTCTTCCTGGTGGATTGCCCATGGGATTTTAAAAGAATCTCAAATCATTACTGCTTTGTTTTATTTTGTTTTCTACCCTTGAACGATCAAGCTAATTCAGCTGTTATTTATGTGGAAGATTTGGAAGGGAACTGATTTTGAGAACTGGAACTAGTAAGGGACTAAACATAAAAAAGTCCTGTTTGGGTGATGTTCAATTCAAGAGTCCTATTACAAATCCAACGGAAACAACAGATAAGCAACTATTTAAATAAATCCAGAGTTAGATATAAAGATTTTAGAGTCAGAGATGGAGTGCGAGGAATAGAAGAGCAGCCCCTGACAGCTTGCTAATGTCCTGTTAATGTTAGCTGAGCCTGGATGTTGCTAAGAGTCAGTCCAATACTCATAGATAGCAATAGTGTTCTCCTATTGAACAAAAAATTTACATAACATCAACATCAGACAAAGCCACTTTGTGATCATGATGGATAAAGACAAATCGTGGAGACAATCCATGATTATGTCTGAACATGGACATCACACTAAAGTAACCAATCATTCCCTTTCTTGGCTAATATGAATGACTGCTTTTCCTTTATCCATCACAGTTTAAGCCTAGATCAATTACTATTTTGCCTTGTAAATACAACAATGAAGGTATCAAATTACTGCATAACCCCCAATCTCTGATAGCATTCAATCCTTAGTAAATCCTTGCTTCTGAGAGCTCTTCCTTAGAAGCACATAACACAAACCCCTATCCTATAAGAAGTCCTTTCTAACAGCCTCTCATTAAGATTCCCCAATGTATGCAAATTTCAGCAAGCAAATAAACCAACTCTAAGCATGTTTTTAATAGCAGGTTGTTAATAGGGTTAGTTACTGGTAAGTGATGACTCAAATAAAGAAATGAATCAGTGTGAGAAGGATGAGATAGGGATTAGAACTGACAAAGAAGAAGTGCAATGATTTCATGACCAAATTCTCTTTCTAGAATCTAAAAAGTTTCCATATGGGATTTTAAAAGAATCTCAAATCATTACTGCTTTGTTTTATTTTGTTTTCTACCCTTGAACAATCAAGCTAATTCAGCTGCTCTGAATTCTACTACTTGGATTATCTAGCTGTCCCTACAATCTAATCTAGTCACATGATGTGACTGAGTGATTTATAAAACCTGCGTGAATGTTGGGTGCACAGGAGGTTCAGTAGTAAAATGCTTGCTGTCCATGCGGGAAACCCCTGGTTGGCTTCCAAGACCATGTACCCCCCCAAAAACATACAAACAAAAAAAGAGCAAAAAAAACGAAAAGCAACCCAACCACATGAATATAAAAAGTCTATTTGTAATTTAGATTGAAAAAGCTTGAAAAAGAATTATGTCAACAGGGGAGCAATTATTAATCTCCTGCTAATTTCTTTCATCTAGTGATAGAGCTAGGTTGTAGTTGGTAAAAGGATTGGTCAACAATAAACTTTTAATGTGGTTCATATTTGTGCAGGTGATGTGACTTGGGAAAAAAAAGAAATATACGTATAAAATAACAAAGATACAATTGCCTTTTTTACAAGAAAAGAAAAAATAAAAAAATGTGAAACTTTAATAAAAAATTAAATAATCTTCTCTTAAATATTTAGAATATTTTACAAAAAGCAAAATGTTATTGCATCACAAAATACTATCTTTTATGACCAAATTGGATCTAATTTTAATTTTCAAAATCTAAATGCTTGAATTTATTGAGCCATCTTCTAATTAGATAGATCTATGTTGCATTTTAAAGGTAAAGAAAAAGTTACAATTCTACAAACACTTTTCGCCCAACCAAATTAATTGACATATATTAAGTAAAAAGTCCTGATTTAAGTTCAAGAAGCTTGCATTTCAATTCATTTAGCAAAAGGGCTTTATCTTGAAATTCAGGAAGAGAGGCAAGGAATTCTACTGCTTTTAAAGAAGATCATCATGATAATGAATTAATCTCATGACCATAATCTCACTAAATTTGTTATAATCACCATAAGAATATATAAAAACTGTGCCTCCCCTAAATTAATTTTCAGTCTTTGGAAACCTTTTTTTGTAGGTTTAAGTAAAAAATGCATGACTCTCAACATGCTGTGTTAAAAAATAAAACAAATCAACTTATTCTGTGAGTCTATAATTGAATGAATAGGGTATTTATTTTTAAGCAAGAGATACAATACACTTAGAAGCTACATGATCATTTCACATCCCCTGCAATCAACTACCCTAAATTGTCTGTGTATAGCACAGCACTGCACATCGTCCAACATCATATTTTTCATGCAGAGATGAACTCCAATTTTTGAGAGAATTGTATATTTTGGATTGTTGGCTAACTAAATCGGTCAAGGCTTGATCCCATGGTCTGGCGCCTTTGGACCTCAGATTCTTGAGGATAAAATAGATTATTTCACAATTTCAAGAGGTTTATTGAGGTAGTTTTTAAGACTTTAATCCAAAGGTGGCTTGGAAAATGTAGTAGGCCACAATTTTAGATTATTGTAGACTCTATAGCCTTTTTCATGTTCAACCTCAGATCTTCCACAACTCCTCCAAACAACAGCATCACATTCCATCTATTTTCTTTACTGCCTTCTAATGACTGCGTAAGAAATATGGTTGTGCTAGTGGAAATTGAAAGTAGAAGTTTTCCCTATGTTTGGGCCAGATTGAAAAAATAGCAACAACAAGAATAACAAACATCATCAAGGTGAATTACAAGTTCTCCAATGGGGCTATAAATTCTATTTTTTAAAGGTAAAGATAAGCAATGTTTCAAGAAATAAAATATGGAAACCTAGTGAGTAAATATTGACTTGGTATTTTCTTGTTACTTTTCCTTCCAACTCTCCATCAAGGTTGCTATTTTATGCTCAAAATCACACTTATTTCTAATAGTTATTTGTATATTTTTTCACTTATAATACATTTCTATTTCTTATCACTTCTTCCCAAGTGTATCTCTTCTAGTCCTAAATAGATATACTGATTTAAATCCAAAGTTACAGGAAGAGTTTATAGTCTTGCTATAAAACTAGAACAATCAGCTATGCCTCTGGGTTGCTGGAGGCACATGTCATCCCAGCAGACTTGGAAGGGATAATGACCTTCTGGGACCTTGACGTTAATCATACAATCTGAATGAAATATACTTTTTTTGGAAAACTCTAAATTTGTCCAGTATTGGAAGGTAACCTTCACGTAAGAAAGTTAAAGCCCAGATTCCCAAAAGGCATGGCCTCCTCACTTCTGTGTGGAAGTGGAATGCAAAGTGATACCATATAAAATGATAACTTTGCTGTTTATAAAGTACTCTGAAGTTTGAAAAGCACTTCTCATTCAGACCCCAAAGGAATTTTAAAATGTCAAAGAGGTTAGCTGAAAATACTTACTTTTAAGGAAAGTTCAGGAAAAACTATGAAATTAAAATCAGCTATTAAAAACTATTAAAATGATAGTAACACACTCAAGTTTCTCCTTTCCAAACCTCAAATAAGGATCATTTTAATTGAAATCAATTACTTCTATCTTTATTAGAAATAAAGAATGGGAACTTTCCTCATGTGATTTTTAATTTATTTGTCTGTGCCTTACTAAGCCTACTATTAAAATAGTTTTACCAATCATATTTTGTATTTTGGGGAATGACAATAGTGAAATTTATCTGCCTTTTCATATAGTGTAAGCATGATGGATTATTTAAATATTTTTGTTCATTATTCTTATATTAAAAACATATACAATAGAGTTTATCCAAACTTCCCACCTCACCATTCTAGCTCACAAAATTCCTTTCACATGGAATATTTTTTCCATCTGATATGTGTCATTAAAAAAAGAAGCTGTCATCCAACACCAAATTTTTCACTAAGCATGTTTTGAGCTAATTCTCCTACATTAAAATAATATTCCTTTCCTAAAAGCATGTCTATAATGTAGTACATAGCATTTTTGTCCTTTAATATGTTTTATTTACATACTTTATAGGCTAAATTATAAGTTCTTAAGACAGCATCTTATTCATGTTTATATTATCTACATTAACAGAAAAAAATAGTGGAAAGAATATTTTTTCACTTTGCATTCAAATTCTTCCAGCTTATTATGTGCCTTTAAGGAAATCATTTAACTGCTCTGAATTTCCTCTGGCTATTAATAAGTTGACTATATTAATACCTGTCTCAAAGCATGCTATTGATGATTAAAGATGGCACATACAATTCAGTCTATAATTTTCATTTCTTCCCCATGGAAGAAGATCCTTATCTACTTTTTGAATGAATGGATGATAAATTTTAACAAGTGTATTATATGTCACTGGTTTTTGAGGTGATGGTCAGGATATGGTGGCAGAAGATGGTTAGAATTTCTAGAATTCACCAAATATTTGGAACAGCAAGATGGCTTTTAGCGTACAATGGTTATTACTAAACTTAGGATAGTAGACAGTTGTCTTCCAGCTCCATCAAAAATAAGATGAAAATAATTCATTGCCTAAATTCTTGAGAATGTCATTAAAAACCTTCATGAACTTGAGATAATTTCCAAATGAATTATATGTTATAAAAATGTTTGCAGTGCAGGTTTTAATTTTTAGTACCTACCTTCATGCCCAATTAATGGGCTCTGCCCATTAAACTTCCTCACATTCTATTGAAGGGGTTGATATGAAATCCAAGCTTGCCCATTAGAAGGATTTTCTGGGACTCTCAATTTTAAGCAGACAGTAGAAGTACTGTGATGTGACATATTCTTTCTGGCAGAAGGACACAGTAGATGATTTCCACCATGTCTATTAACTTCCCAGTAACGTTCCTGGGTCTCTTCTTACAAGGTTTCTATGATATTTAGAACCACCCCATATTATTTCAATAAACAGCCTTTTATTTTTTTCCTTTCAGTTAACCATATTCCATGTCTATTCTTTGCATTCAAAGAAAACTAAATTATCCAACCTTAAGATGAATTACCAAATTTACCAGTCAATTATGATTTTATGTGCTGTCCATCAGTCATTTTCAGTCTGTTTTATAAACAGACTCAAGTCTTTCATTCTAAACTCTTGCCTTCTCATAAGATTCTCCCCATAGTAAAACCATATTTTTAAACTTCTTCTTGTATTGATAATCTCTTAAAATATAATTTTGAATATGTTGTATTCCCTTAAAATACCTCACATTCGTTCTGCAACAAATTAAGTTGTATGAGCCTTTCTATAAAAATTGTCCAAAAGTTACCAGCCTCACTCAAAAGTAAACTTCAAATAACCATTTATAACTTCTTATCTTACCTGGCATTTTTTGCATTTCATAGAGTTGATCCACCATCCCTCCTTGAACATCCATAATGTCTTGTAGAGTTTGAACATGGTCTCTCTCTGCTTTTCTGGTCATTTTTATTTTTCAGCTTTCACATGCTATTTTGACCTCTTCGGAATTGAAATTCCCTATGAACTCAATCCAGTCTTTTTGATTTTTTGTCTATATTTTTTCCCCTCAGATAATTCAATAACTAATGGATATAAATTCCACACATTTACTCTATTTTGCATCCTTCCTTCCCTCCTTCTTTCCTTCCTTCATTTCCTTTCTGTCTTTTTTTTCCTTTGAATTTATTTCAAAAACCTAAATCTTTCACTTGGTCTTCATATCTTCAACATATTGAAAAAAGTGCATTTCTTCTTGGCTGTATGTTAGATATTCTGGAAAATCTGGAATTCATTATTGTCCTCTGAAAATCTATTCTGTCCTAGACTTTATCAAAATATTTTGATTCTCTTTGGGGAATATTCAGTAGATCTCTTATTTTAGTCCTGTCTATCATATCATAATGTCTTTTTATCAAGCTGGGACCATTGTGATAGTCCAACACTCTATTCTGAAATCTCTCCACATCTTTACCCTATTGGGAATATTTTTCTAAAACCCTTATTTAATCACATAAGTGTCTCAATTTTAGCAAACTATTCAAGTTCTACAAACATTTGACCCCACCTCCCTGAACATTTATCCCTGTTGCTCCTCATCATACAAACCATATTCACAAGATTCTTGCATACCCGCTGCTTTCTGATTATTTTAAATCTTGTCAAATGAAAGTAAATTTTTACTCTAATTTCCTAAACAAAATGTTGCATTTTTCTAGAAGTATTCTTCAAGGTGAAATAGTGTAGCTAGCAAGGAAGGAAGGAAGGAGAGAGGGAAGAAAAGAGAGAAAGAGAGAAGGAAAGAAAGAAAGAAAATCTAGGTTCAAATTGTACTCCAGAACTTGCTACCTGTGGACTTTTGGCAAGTTATAGGATGTATTTATATCTTCACTTATAAATCTGCCAATGAGGGACATGTCTATTTTCAGGGTTGGTGCGATGTTTAAAATAATTTATATAAAACTTTATCATAGATCATAACACATGGTGGAATTTTAATAAATTTAATGAATTTCAGTTGCTGTAAACACATCATCCGGGCCTATTCTGCAAATCCACCCACTATTGCTGCTCTTTATATTTTGTATTATATATGCATATGTGTTTTGTATATTATATATGTGTGTATATTTTATATATATATAGAAAATCTAGTCTTGTCTCTCCATTGTGCAGAGAAGACTATATGCGCACTATATATGCACACAAGCATATATTTTTTGAAAGAAATACTGATTAAATTAATAAAACAATAAATACATGATGAAAGTAGATGTTATATCTAATTAACATATAATATGATTTCATTAAAAGCACATAATAGATATTCAGTGAATATTTATTGCTTAATAAATGGCGGGCAATGGTGGTTCAGTAGCAGAATTTTTTCCTGCCATGCTGGAGACCTGGGCTTGATTCCTGGAGCCTGCCCATGAAAAAAAGGAAATTAAATGAAAAATAATGCAGTAAGCTTTCAATATGTTTATACTTCATAAATTCCAGTTCTTTATTAATAATAATGATAATGATAAGCTATGTATTATTTAATTACTTCTAAAGTTTATATGCTAGTGGTAATCCAAGATTTAAAAAGAGAAATGTCATTAATAATAACTCAAATTTTTTTTTTCATTTCTTATTTTCCTATAGGTATTTAAGATGTAAACTCTAGTTTCTTTTCTATTCAGATTAGAAATGAGGGTTATTACTCTGTATTATTTTTAAGAAAGAGCAAATTCAATACAAATATGTCAGAATTTTCATGGAGATTGTTTATGAACTTAGGGCATGACACTTTTATGAAGATATTGTGAACATTAAAATTCTAAAAACATTTAAAAATAACATTTGCAATGTAACAATTTGTTCTTGTCATGATCAGATTGATGCAAAAAGTTCAGTGGAAGAAGAAATATTTTCTTAGTGACAGTATTGTTTTTTTACCTAGCAGCAGTATATTTTTATATAAATAAATGCAGTCAAATAAAAATGTAAAAATTAGGTAATGCAGTGTAATAAGTCATTTACTTTGCCATAGATAGTGGGTTTATTCCCAAGGTAGAGTCATCTGCTTCATTCCTGGTGATTTCAATTTTATTATAGTGCTTTATAAAAAGCAAATGGATCAAGAGGGCATATGAAAGAACTTTGAAATTTATAAAGAAAGGTCCAGTAGAAGTTTATCAGCTTAAAGAAAAATATGCTCTAACATGTCTTAATAACAAAACCTCTGTTTTAATGGCTTTTGTTATTGTTAATTCCCCACAAATACCCAACAGGCTGATTTGAAATTCAGAGGAAGACATTATTGAGTATTATGTATTTTCTATGTGATGAAAATTTACCAGAATAAAGCAAAGAAAAATTACAATATGCAATTTATTTTGATTTACAGGTTAATTTATAATTTGACATTAAACTCAGTCTGTTATATTTAATATCTGTGATATTCTCTTTGAAAGTTATCATATAATATCTTTTTATCTTTATAACAATGTGTGTCACCCCAGGCTCAGACACCCATTTGAACCAGAATGTTTTAAAATTTGTCTCTTTTGTACATAGGATTTCTGAATAAATGCCATTTTGAGAAAGAGATCCACTGCTGAAAATATATGATAGCAGGTAGATCAAGAGAGAAATAGACGACTCTCATAGATTCATGGATTCGTGATGTTAAGTATTATATTCATTTGGTAAATACATGTGCATACTTTTGTGAGTAAAACTAAAGTAAGCTTGATTTCAAAATAAATTGAATTCAATATAACTTTAAAGAATTTTAAATATGCAAATAGCTCATATTTGCATTGTCATATTTTTTATCATGTGTTATTTTTATCTTCGGAAAAATAATGAAAGCATTTGTTTCAGGGAAAAAACTGGCATGTGAAAGAATGAAAAAGTAATCTGTTGTCCATACGTACCTTTTCAGTAAGTACTACTTTATTTTCCTTCATATGGTAATATCAGAATCTAAATTAGTAGTATTATTTGTTCACCTGCCACCTCTTTTTCCTCCTCCTCCTCTTCTTGTACTTCTTAAAAAAAAATTATGAATCAAATCAATGAAAATTTCTTAAAAGAAAATTATAGGGCTACAAATTTTACACATATTATTTCATTTAATTTCCTAATGCTCATATTATTTAGATACTATTATAGATCCATTATTCGGATGAAACACTGAGCTTTGGAAAGAAAAGGTAACTTGCCACCTATCACACTGATAGTAGAGCAAAGCCAGATTCCAGTACAAGTCATTGTGACAAGTGAACATGTACCTGATATTAAGAATCACATAGAAATCGTCCCCATACTTATCTGCATGGTAGAAAGAATGGTGCTATTACCTGCATAATAATGTGATCTATAACTAATATAAAATTCAATTTAAGGCCATGTAAACTTTCCTGACTCTTATCTGTAGATTGCAAAATGCATTTCTCATGGCATAATCTGTGTCATAAAACAATGTAAATCCTTGAAAAGCATTGCTTCATGATTGTAGTTTTCCAAAAATAAACTACAAAATAAGAGGTTTACTGATGACAATGTCTCTCTGTGACGTCTATACAAGTCTTTAGCCACAAATTGATGGATACATTAAGAATCTCCCTCTTGGTTATTTATATTTCTAAATCTACCACTAAACAAACAAAAATGTTGAATTAAATTAGCTTGAAAATTGATTTCTATAATCCTTTATTTAACCAACATCCTTGTTAACTAATGTTATAATTCTGTATTAAGCTTTTCTCTCCATTTATTTTAAGCAATCATGAAAAACCATTGATTTTCTGTTACACTTAAACCTCCCATTCTAATAACACTCTATTCTTGGGAATACTGAACCTTTGAAGTTCCAAAAATTTTATGACTAACTATATTTGAGCAATAAATAAATATTTTTCCAATGCCCTGACCAAAATATGCTTGCTTTTATTAAATTGGACTTTATAATTTCACATATATTTAAATAAAAAGTTCTCTGCCCTTGGACATAAATACAGTTATGAATTACTGGCTCTTTTGTGGAGCAAAGTAGTGTAATATATTATGCTGTGTGCTTACTTTGAATGCCCTTAGAATGAAGATACTATCTGAGCTCATATAGAACACCTAAAATCAGGGTATAGGTGCCATTGTTACTAGACAAACACCATGGATTCTTTTGTCCAATGCACTCAATAACCAATTCCTGAGACCCCAAGGTTTCAAAGAGAGAAACAGTTTATTACTGGGTGCATAGCAGCAAAGCAGATGGCCTATTGGCCCAAAATCTGTCTCTCTAAACTGCAATAATTGTGGTAGTTTTATTGGAGAAAAAGATGGGCAAGATTTAGGATAATGAGCACAGTGGTCCCAGATGATGCAATTAGAAGTGATCTGATTACTGAGTGTGCACAGATTGATTACATGCTTAGCCACAGAATGTATATAAGAAAATGGAGAAATAAGGTATAGGTGACTTGTAGGTTAAAGTGTAAACTACTGTGCATGTCAGTTGGGCCCATTTTGGTCACATGCAGTCTTGATTTTCAAGATAACTTTGGACTTGGGGAGGAGGGTTAGTTCTGGACTGACCCAAGACCTTTCATTAATAAATATTAGGGGCTGTCTTTGGTGATTATAAGACTCTAAAGTTGAAATACTGTATAACCGGGTACAGATGGAGGTTAGTCCCAAGGTTTTTGTTTTTTTTTTTAAATCACAGGGGCAGAAGATAAAGCCTATACAATCATTATCAGAGATCAAGGCAGCTGGATTACAATTTAGAGATTTCAGGTAGTTTCCTGTTTCTATTTCAATATACTGGAAAGTAAAAGGGAATGTTTACATAATAATTCAGTAAGCAGAATCTTCCCTTAAATCCTAATTTCTCATTTACAATTCCTCCCTCTCATTTGATTATTATCTCTCAACCTTGAGTGATATCTGGATGATGACTCTTCTAACTGCTTCAAAGCTGAAGAGGGGCATTCTCTTAAGGGGCAAAGGGATGACACTGGTTGTTGTTCTTTGATGGTTTGGTATTTGGAGGCTGAGAGGTTCACTGGCATTGGAACAATTAGGAGGTTTTAAGTGTCTGGTAAATGTAAAGCTTTATAGAACTCAGGATATCTTTCAGGAATTCCAGGAATACTGTTGGTTGGGGTTTCCCATATTGTGGTGGTTTGCAGTATGTGCCTGGAACTTGCATAACAGTAACTTCCAGATTGTCCTCTAAACTTGATTTGAAATCTCTTAGCCATTGAAATTCTACTTATTTTCTCTGTTTTGGTCAGTTATTCCATGAACCCAGGGCCAAGCTCATCCTTGGGTTCATGACTGACACTGATGCCAGTGTCAGTTATGTCCCATGATGACAGAGGAAATCATGTCCCATGGTGACAGAGAGGGTTATGTGCCACAATGTCAGGGCCAGGCTTACACCCCTGGAAATTATGTCCCATTTAGGGGGAAGGTCAGAGTTGGCTTAGAGAGAGACCAAATTTGAGTAGGAGCAGAGATTTTTTGGAGATGACTCTTAGGCACTCAATCCGAGTAGGATCAGTTTGCTATAACAGAAATAAATTTTGAAAGGGCAATCCTCAATATTGATGCCTTGACTTATTAAATTGGGAGCCCTTTTGCTTAAGAAAATATCAGAATTCCCCAGGTGGGGAAGTTTAATAGTTCTATTGTTCCCAGTCTCTCAAGGAACTTTGCAAATACTTTTTCATTTTCTGCCCAAAATATTGTTGTATGACACTAACTTGTACAGAATATTAAGAATTTGCTCCTTATTCCAGGTTCTATATTAAATAAACCTGAATTAGGTTATTTAAATAAACAGACTAGTCAGATTAAATTAGACAGTATGCTACAGAAAATTTAAAGTTTTGACAAAATAAGCATTTTTTGTCTTACACAAAAGTTAAAGAGTATATTAATTTTTGTACCTTGAATATTGATTTACCCTAGTTTTAAAAAGATCACTTTCATCACATCTTTAATTGGAGTTTGATTTTTTTTAACAGTTGCTGCATGGACTTACTTTGACTTTCAGAGCTGGAGAAGAAGTCAGAGCCACAGGTGTCACAGATACTTAAAGTTTCAGAGAACAACTAGGTTATACAAAATCAGAGTATTTCAGAATTTAAAGGTAACAGTTAAAGCTTACAATTTAAGTTCTAGTTTTTATAAACATTTTTAAATAAAACTACTTTCAAAAATAAAAACATTAGACAGTCATTTTATATTAACAAACCATAGCAGAGGTTTTGTTCTGTTTTACTTTACACAGTTACCAGAGTTATGTTAATTAACAGTTAAATATAATTTATATATTTGTCCTGCCTTTCTTTGAAAGTTCTTTCCTGTTGCAGATGCAGCTCTTACCTCTAGCTGACCACATACACTTTTAGAGAAATATTAGAGAAAAGCAGTGCAAATGAAAATTTGTCTGTTTCTATGATCTAGGGCTTTTACAATTTTTTTTTGGAGCTTTTTAAGAATAACTATAATCATGACTAACAAACCATACTACTGCTCAACATCACTCAGAGTAGTATCAGGATATAACATGAATAGTGAGAACATTGTTAAATTTTTGGAATTGTATACAATCTCTAAATATATGAATATTATTATCTTACTTATATAAATTTAACAAGCAATAGGAAAGAAAATCCATTTTAGCTACTGTAATACTTCCTAAACACCTCCTATGCAATATGCTAAACTATTTTAGTACTTTACTTTTGCAAAGTGAAAGAACAAGTTATTTGTTACAGTTCTTCCCTTAACAGTGAGAAGACTTGTCTTCTGAAATAAAGGATGGTAGGGCCAACATAAACATTAACAAGGACACCATTCTGAGGCAAAATATTTGTTTTCCAGACATGGTACTCTGATTATTAAGAAAAACTCTTTAAAATCCTTACATTAAGAGCAGACTCACAATCAGCATCATTTTAACAGGGAGAAAAAAAAAACATGAGTACACTATCCTCTGATGATGTAATTAGAGGTGATCTAATTACTGAGCATGCACAAATGGATTACATACTTAGTCACAGAATGTATGTAAGAAAATGGCAAATAAGGTATAGATTACTTGTAGGTTAAAATCCAAGCTAGAGTGCATGCCAGGTGGGCCCATTTTGGTTAGATCCATTTTCATTTATCAAGATAACATTGGGCTTGGAATGGGGTTAGTTCTGGGCTGATCCAAGACCCTTTATTAATAAGTATTAGGGGTTGTCTTTAGTAATTACCAGACTAAAGTTGAAACACTGGATAACTGGGTACAAATGAAGGTTAGTAGCAAGGTTTTTAAAATCACAGGGATATAAGATAAAGGCTATAGAGTCATTATCAGAGATCAAGGCAGCTGGACTACAATTAAGAGATTTCAGATATTTCCCTCTGTCTATTCCAAAATACTAGAAAGCAAAAAGTATATTTATTTAGCATTTCAGTAATTAATAGCATCCCTTAAATCAAATTTCTTGATTACATTATGAGTTAAAATTCATATGCATTGTAGTGAGCTAATCCTTAGTATTTCCAATATGCTGATGTTTCTATTGGCAAAAAGGTAAAATCTAATATAAAAGGAAAATAATCATTCTTCTCTGATGGAAATGACTTTTTAAATCACTGTGTAATAAGTCCCTTTCCTGTGGTCACAATTTCAAATTGTCAGAAAGTTCAGAATATATTATTGCTTTAGAATCATTTTACTTATCCATATACAAAAATGTAGTTTAAAATTTCATCATGATATATATTCAATTTTATGAAACCAAGATACACTTTAGATATTAAAAATAGAATCAGACATTAATATGTTGATATGTTCAGATGAATAATGTTTTCATATGACATTCTTTCCTTGAATGTATGAGATCTTTTTGTTAAGGCAATTAATATGTTATATGAATTGCAACCAGCTCATAGAATACATAATGACATGAATAATTGTTAATTTAACTTTTCATTCAGTTTAATTGCATTGATTAAGCTTATTCAATCATTTAATCAATTACTCATTTATTTAATTCTTTAATACAATCCACAAAAACCTCAGTATTTGGATGAAAGCCATGACAGAGACCATTAAACTGCTGAGAGAAAACAATAGAGTTCTAACTAAGGGCAAATACATCCTCCTTTTTTTATCCCTTTCTTGTTGAAGCCAGAAGCCAAAGGGGTGTATGAAACCAGAAGTAAGGTTGTGTAGAAAATGTCCCCCAATGCATATCCTTTGTTTCTCTCTGAACCATCAGTCAGTCATTCAGAAAGGAGATAAATGTTTCATTTAGATTACAATAGGCTTTTTAACACTCAAAAAATGAGATCATGCTTGTAGCTGAGATTGATGGAAAATATATAGGATTGAAGGGAAAGGAGGAAGGGCATTCTGATAAAATGTATTCAAAGGTAAATATAGAAAATGAATTATTGCTGTATCCTAATTATTATCATTGAGTTCAACTATTTTGGTTAACTAGTTACATTTCCTTTTCCTGTTTTTGTATCATACATTATATAGTTCTTGACACTTAACTGTCACTCATTAGAACTTTTTGGGTTTTACTTAATTTTCTGAAAATGTCAATGAGTTTAGGCTAACTTATAAAACCTGTTTAGTTGTTTTCATTCTGACAGCGTTGGGATATATGGTACCAACCCTATACTAATTTTGTTGATTTTTTTCTGAAGGTGAAAGTTAGGAGGGGTAAATATCAACTAACTCCCAGGTTGAAGTCAGGAATATGGGTCAACGAAGATTTTCTATATTGCTATACAAATAAGACCATAACTGTCAGCTCATATTTTCCATGATGTTATGATTTTTTTATATTTTCTGAGGGGGTGGCCCTTAAATTTTATAGAGATAAACACAAAAGAGCAATAGCTATATGTGAGTGAAAGGCAAGAAACTCGAGTCAGATCCTGATTTTTCCCTTACTAGCAGATCTCACCTTGTCTGATTATTCAATAACTTAAAATCATAATAAATTAAAAGAAATAAGATGTGAAAAAAATTGTAACTTCTTATGTACTAAATACATGCTAAATTCCTTTTTGATTTAATTTTTTTTTACTATTTTTTATATGCCAGTGTGATATTTAAAGGAATGAGATTTCTTTGCTTTGTACTTAAAATGTACATCAAGGGAAATTTGAGATCAGAAAGAAATAGCAGCAAATTAATTTATTTAAAGAGAAATATATCTTGCACTTTCCATCATTGACATCAATCAGAATGATTTCAGTGGCAAATAATAGAAAATATAAACTGCAAATAGTTTAAACAATAATGAAAAATTAGCAGTCCTCAAATTAAATATATATAGAATCAATATAATCTTCAGATATGTTTTTATTCTATTTTGCTAAAAATGAATGAACCGACTTAGAAAAAATTAAGGCACACAGGAAGTTTATTGAGCTAAGGTAGAATTAATGTAGAGCATTACCAAAGGAAGTTTCTCCTGAGTTCCAGGAGGCAGCTTATATGGGTGATTTAGACAAAGAGAAGATGTGGTGGAATGGGGAGGGGTGAGGGAAACAGGAGTTGGGAGAAGCGTGAGCCAAGTAGGCTGCAAGGGGGCATCAGTTATTTGGAGCAGGATGCCCTTGGGTCACAGTTTGTTAATCAGTGAACTGCACAGGCAGGATGTTTGTACAACAATAGGGCCATCTGGTGAAGATTAGAGGACTTGCTGGCATCGTTGTGACGTGTTTATTACAGCTCCTCCTTTCTTGCGGAGGTAGAGGTCTCTATCAGCACCACAAGTCATCACCAGTATGGCCACCTTGCTCAGTTGTCCTCTGTTTCTTCTGTGCAGTTTTCTGGGTACAATGGAAGTTCAAGTAAATCAAGAGGGTTAGTAAAGATATTTACCATTCCAATTTCAGAATCTTAAATTTTGTTCCTATTTTATGTAATTTTTTTCAGCTATTCCCACATCAGCTCTCTTTGTAGTCTGGCTTCCTTCATAATTACATTGTCTTTTTCCCAACATTTTCCTAAATTTTATTGTACCCCAGGTGGCAGGATCTTTATATTTATATACCTTTATTTATATATATATATATTACATATTTTGTTATTTATATATATTTATATATATATACATACATGTCTATGTCTGTAGTTATAAGAAATAGAGAACAATTTTGAAATAAATTGACTTTAGACATAATGGGAAATTCATTTACAATTCAGTTAAGAAATATGAAGAGACTATTCAAGTAATGAAAACTCATCATTATAGATTTATTTTCAATTTTTAGTATTTGTCAGAAGTAAATTTATAATTTAACATCCTTAACTAATTCAAGAAATATTTTTAACAATTTATATTTAAAAAGGAAGAAATAAAGATAGCACCTATGAAAAGAAATATAATGCAGAGGAAAAGAGACTAGAAATATCATATGTTTGTCAAATAATTAGCCCTGCCACAAAATATA
>PVIY010019080.1:0-10007 GCA_004026745.1 Myrmecophaga tridactyla
AGGGCCTGCACTAAGGCAAGCCCCCATCTTCCTACTCAGCCAGTGCCTGGGCACAGAAGGCAGGTAAGTGGTAGCCATAGGGACGCAGTGGACGGTCAGGGTGGATGAGCAGCAGCCGTGCTCAAGGTGTGGGTGCAGAGCCCACCAAGGAGCCCAGACTCCCCCACTCCCACGTGCCAATGTGTGCAGCACAGGAGGAGGCGGGCCTGCTCAGGACACACAGAACTGCGTGGAGCCAGGTGGGGGGGGCAAGTGTGCACATGGAGGCGTCATGGTACATGTAATGCATGCATGGCATGTGTGCATAGTACACATGCATGGGATGCATGTGTGAATGTATGCACATGGCATGGGTGTGTGCAGGAAGATGCATGTGTGTGAATCCCTGAAACAGCATTTCCTGCTGGAAAGAGGTAAATCAGAGCTTTGCGTGCTCTTGGGCAGCTGGAATGCGGGGTCATGGTGGCAGGAAGGGTATAAATCAGCTCAGATCCGGCGCCTCCAAAGCGCCCACACCCACAGCCAGAGTTAGGCTGATTTCCTGCTGGCCATACAGACCGACTGAAAAAATAGCTGCCAGCCATTTAATCCTTCCTAAGTGAGGAATTATTTTCAGTTTGTAACCAGTCTTACAGTTGCCTAACTGCTTTGCCTTTGCTTGGAACTGTTAACCAACAGCTCACCATTGTCCCCAGTTCTTCCAGTCATCACAACCAAAACTGCCGGCCAGCAATGACCTCAGGGGGCTGCTTCCAGCCCGGGGGTCCAGACAGTCGAGGAGGTTTTAACGATTAACCCGAGGCCCAGCTTTCTCACCACGCTGCTCAGGACAGAGGGCGAGAAGTCATTTATCCCCACCACCCTGAAGCTCCCTGAGCTCTGGGGCACCAGAGGGGCAGCTGCTACCTGGAATCCGAGGGTCCTAGTGGCCCCAGGCCAACCATCAGCCC
Organism: Myrmecophaga tridactyla; assembly: GCA_004026745.1. Lineage (NCBI taxonomy): Eukaryota > Metazoa > Chordata > Mammalia > Pilosa > Myrmecophagidae > Myrmecophaga > Myrmecophaga tridactyla. The sequence goes on from PVIY010019080.1 coordinate 951, forward strand.
AGAAATGCATCTCTGGACCCATGGAAAGCAGTGCCACAGCAGGGTGGGTTTCTCTCATGAGCTCCTGAGAGCTGCTTCCCTCCATGCAGGCAAACAGGGGCTGTTCCCATGCCCTGGGGCCTCCAGGCCCCACCCACAGCCCCAGCCCCTCCCTTCTCAGCCTTCTCACCCCTGCAGGAACCTCCACCAAGCCCATCTCACAGGGCAGCCAGGACCACCACCAAGGTCCTTCCTGAGAAGCACAAGTGCAGAGAGCTACTTCACCACCTCACACCCACCAAAGGGCTATCATCAAAAACTGAAAATAGCGAGCGTCAGTGAGGATGCAGAGAAACTGGGACTCTACTGCACCTTCCATGGGAACGTAAAACAGTTCAGCCGCTGCGGGGAAACTGTGGTGGTTTCCCAGACAGTAAAACACAATTACGATATGTGGTAGTTAGATTCAGTTGTCAACTTGGCCAGGTGAAAGCACCTAGTTCTGTTGCTGTGGACATGAGCCAATGGTACGTGAACCTCATCTGTTGCTGATTACATCTGCTGTCAGCTAGGAGGTGTGCCTGCTGCAATGGGTGATATTTGATTTAACTAGTTGGTGCTTAAATGAGAGAGCTCAACATAGCACAGTCAAGCAGCTCAGCATACCTCATCTCAGCACTCGCAGCTCAGCCCAGGCCTTTAGAGATGCAAAAAGGAAATCACCTCGGGGAAAGCTGTTGGAACCCAGAGGCCTGGAGAGAAGGCCAGCAGAGATCACCCTGTGCCTTCCCACGAAAGAACGAACCTCAGTTGAAAGTTAGCCGTCTTTCCTCTGAAGAACTAATGAAATAAATCCCCTTCTATTAAAAGCCAATCTGTCTCTGGAGGGTTGCATTCCGGATGCTAGCAAACTAGGACACCATACGACCTGGATACTCCACTCCTGGTACATGCTCCCAAATAACTGAAAACAGAGACTTGAACAGATATTTGCACACCAATGTTTATCACAGCATTATTCCCAGTGGCCAAGAGGTAGAAGCTACCCATGTGTCCATGAACAGCAGAACAGAAAAATAAAATGTGGTCTACACACACAATGAAATACTCTTCAGCGATAAAGAGGAGTGATGTTCTTAAGACTCTATGCACTTAAGTTTGCTCTCCTGGAACCTATAATTCCTGGAGGGTTCCTATGTCAGATAAATCCTGAAATCCAGAGCAGCCAGCCTCTCCAAGATTATCAATTAATCCCCTCCCCCTATCCTTTAGTGTCGACACCCCTTCTCAACATGAAAAACTCAGAATGGGCATTGTCTAAAGATCCCTATAGATTGGGAAACGGATCAAAGGAGAAGGAGGAGGCGTAAGAGAAAATGGGATTTAACAAACGAGTATGACTGCTGAATCACTACATTAATGTTTCTTCTAGCCTCCGGGGTTTGGGAACAGCTAGAAACAGCTCTATAAACAGTAGACAAAGCTTCAGACCAGCTCCTCTGGCCCCCACCCCTCACCAGCCCAAAAGGAAGTCTCGGGTTCACAGGATCGTGCCCCCCACAGAGACACACGAGTCCTGACCCCCGCTCTGGGAGTGTGATTCCATCTGTAAAGAGGATCTCTGGAGATGTAACCACTTAAGATGAAACCAAACTGCATCAGGAGGGGCCCAAATCCAACAGGACCGGAGGCCTTCAGGGCAGAGAAAATTTGGACACAGTCAGACATGTGATAGAAGCAGAGCCCGAGTTAGGGTGGCTGGGAAGCCACCACTCAGAGGTGACAGATTTTGGAGAGCGCATGGTTTTGCCGACAGCTGGGTATCAGCCCTCTGGCCTCCAACACCATGAGACCACGATGGCCTGTGACTGAAGCTGACCAATCTGTGGTGTTTGTCACAGCAGCCCCAGCAAACTGAGACATCCCGTGCCATCCACATTAACAGGTCCTCATGTCACCGAGTGTCCAGCCAGACCTCACACTCTCCTAGCTCAATTCCGGCCTCCAGACACTTCGCCTGGGCAGGCTGAGCTTTCTTCGTTTGTCCACAGGCCTCAGAGGGGTCAGAGGCCAACCCACTTGCCCATCACCTGTCTGGTCAGCGATGGGCCCAAATGCAAATTATGTCCCTCCAGAGTTCTAGACCTTTCCTCCACCCATCACAGCCCTGCCCCTCACACAGGGGGTTCTCCAACGTGGCCGCATGGACACAGCACCACCACCAAAGGAAGGGCCTTTGCTCAAACCCATACCCAGTAAATTTCCTAAAGCAGTTTCCCACCTTGGGACTACTGACATTTTGGACTGGACAATCCTTTTCTTTGTACTGGGGGGGCCATCCTGTGTGCTACAGGGGGCTCAGCAGTATCCCAGGCCTCTGCCCACTGCCAGTAACACTCACCCCCAACTGTAACGACCAGATATTGCCACATGTCCCCTGGGAGACAGAACTATCCCCACACTGAGAACCACTGTTCTTAAGAAACCCAGCCACAAAGTCATTTTTTTAAAAGCTTTTCTTGTAAACTAGCAAAAGGGACAAAAGAAGTCACTCTATTCTTGTTAGAATTTGCAGGCGAGAATATTCTCTAGGCTTCGCTGTGGGGCCCCTTTCACCAGCGCCACATCTGCGCCCCGCAAAGAGCCGGCAAAGCCAAATTAAGACCCCGCAGAGTGCCGTCAGCACAGTGATCAACTGGACGACGTGGAGGCAGGGGAGAAGCAAGGGGGCACTCAGGATGCTGCAACCCCGATGGCCAAAGCCACACGTCCACCCCAGGCCCCAGGGATATCCAGGGGCTTGGCTTCCCTTTCCCAGTCACCCCTCCAGGTGCAAGGCTGGCCAGTGTGCCTACTGCGGCCGGGCAGGTAAACCTCCGTTTTACAGGTTTTCCTTCCGGTTTCCTCATTTCAAAACATAACTTACTGCACTTCTTATTATAAAATTCTCCTTTAAAATGTGTCCGCCATCCGTGGCCTCAGTTAGGTGTTTACTTACATGAATGAGCACAGCGGAGCACACGTAATTTTATATGCAGAGACACAGTCCTGTTCTAAGTCCCAGCACGATGTCCTCTGGCCTAAGGACAATGATGGACAAAATCACCTGGCTATTTCTGTTCTCCATGAAAGCAGCAGCTTGTACTGAAGCCTACCTTAATGTATTTTCTTTCAGTTTCAAAATAAGCTCTAGGTCACAGGATGGAAAATTAAAAGGCAGACAAAATGAACAGGAAAACATTATTTTTTTTCCTGCAGGGGGAAGGGTGAGGGAGACCATGTGAGAGAGCAGACTAACCCAAAGCCCCCTCAGCCAGCCCGGGGGGCCTTCCCCTCTTTGCTGTGGGCATTTCCGCTCTCATCCAGGGAGGGCATGAGGCTCTGTGGGAACCTCCAATTAGAAGGTCTATTGGGGCTCAGAACTTAGCCAGGGACTAAGCAATAAACTGAATGGGGACATTATCTTCAGACCTCTGGCCCCAGGTCCCCCAGAGCCTGAGAGAAGCACCTGACAACCATGGTGCAGGGCCCGGGGCAGCTCTCCACAGGGCCACCGAGCCTGCCAGAGTGTAACTCAGCAGATATACTGCAACCACTTCCCAACAACAGGCCTGCAGGAAGCCCCCATTCACAAACTAGTTCTTCAATTCCACGACTCAGACCACATTTCCCATGGGAACTACGTGATCATGTGTGGTTACTTCCACCAGCTAAGCTACGACAGGGTTTTGTGAGAATGGGGTACGGGGTGATAGTGCACTGAGAACTTGTGTATCCCTGGCTCACCCATGAGAAGGGGTGTGTTAGTTTGCTAGCTGCTGGAATATGATATACCAGAACTGGAACAGCTTTTTAAAAAGGGGATTTAATAAGTTGCAAGTTTACAGTTCTAAGACTATAAAAATGTCCAACCCAAGGCATTCAGGGAAAGAAACCTTAATTCAAGGAAGACCAATGGATCAGAAACACCACTGTGAGCTGGGTAGTCACGTGGCTGGCATCTGCTGGTCCCTTGCTCCTGGGCTTCATTGCTTTCAGCCTCTGTTTCTGGGGGATAGGAGGGGAGTGGGGGTGGTTTTCTCACTTTGCTTCTCCATGGCTGGCTTTCATCTCTTGGCTTCCCTTGGCTCTCTCTCGGCTCTGGCTTGCTTAACATCTCATAGGGACATCTGCTGGGCTCCAAGCATCTCTCTATTCTCTGCTGGTCAACTCTGCTGTGAAGTTTCTGTCTGCTCTGTCATTTCTGGTTCCCTCCAAAATGTTTCCTCTTTTAAAGGATTCCAGTAAACTAATCAAGACTCACCTGGAATGGGTGGAGTCACAGCTCCATCTAATCAAAAGATCAACTGTGACCACAACTGGGCACACCACATCTCCACAGGGATAATCTAATCAAAAGTTTCCAACCTATAGTACTGAATTAGGATTAAAAGAAACGGCTGCTCACACAAGATCGGATCAGGATTAAAACATGGCTTTTCTGGGGGTACATAATACTTTCAAAACTTGCACAAGGGTCACATGTCAAGGGCTGAGCAATGACGAGTATACCTGACTACTCCTGGTGCTGGATCTCCTATTGTTAGCTACTATCTTAACAGAAGACAATCTCTAATAGGGGATGGTGACCCCCGATTGCCAGTGCCCCCAGCGCCAGCTACATCCCAACATAAATCTCTCTGGAAGAAGATAATAGCATCCTCAGTCTTGTGTTATTTCTGCAAACAATTCTGAAAATGCAATGTCCAGCACACAATAAAAAATAACTAGACACAGCATACAAGGAGACAGGACAATCTGAAAGAAAATCAACAGAGGCTCTGAGGCAACAGGAAACAGACCTACAGAGGAATTATAAAACCCAGACTTCAGAATTACTATGCTTACCACACTGAAATACATAAACGTCAAGGTCAAAGATTTCATTAGAGATTGGGTAAACACAGAAAAGGACATGGCAGATCAAAAAAGTAACCAGGGGGCAGCTGCCGTGGCTCAGCAGGCAGAGCTCCGACCTGCCCTACTGGATGGAGGTCTGGAGTTCGATCCCTGGTGCCTCCTGCCCATATGCAAATTAAAATAATAAATAAATAAATAAATAACCAGGCAGAAACTCTGGAACTAAATAATACAATAACCAAAATTAAGAACTCAGTAGATGGGTTTAAGAATTGATTAAGTTAATAAGAAAGTAAAGTGGAAGACAGGCCCGATGTCAGAATGTGGCATGCTCAGGGACAAAAGACAGGCACAGAATCAGTCCTCAGGGAGTATAATTTGGCACTATAATTTCTTTATTCCTTATTTCTTGATTGGGTGTGCTAACCTGTGCTGAATCTGCTTTCTGGGCTCTCTGTTTGCTTCTGCTGGCCTATTTGGTTATCCTTGTGCTGCAACCTTACTCTCTTAATTACAGCTGCTTAATAATAAGCTTTGAGGGTGGGCCACGGTGGCTTAGCAGGCAAGAATGCTTGCCTACCACTCCAGAGGACCCAGGTTCAATTCCCGGTGCCTGCCCATGTAAAAAAAATAAATAAAAATAATAATAATAATAATAATAATAATAAGCTTTGACATCCAGTAGAGCTGTTCCTCCTACCATGATCTTCTTTGAGGTCGTCTTGTCTGTTCTCGGTCAGTTTTATCTATATAAAAGTTTTAGAATTGCAGTGTCCATCCCCATCCACCCAAATCCTGTGGGTTTTGATTAGGCTTATACTGAATCTATTCAATCTGGGAAGAAATGACATTTATAATATTGTTTTCTATTCCACGGACATGATTAGTGCCTCCATTTATTTAGGACTTCTTTAATTTCTCTCAATAATATTTTGTAATTTTCCATTCATCTTTTAATGAATTTATTTCTGGTTATTTTATATATTTTTATACTATTTTAAGTAATATATTTAATTTCATTTTCTGCTTGTTGATGGTACATAAAAACATTTGATTCTGTACACTAAGTTTCCAGCAATCCTGCCAAACGTATATATTATTCTAATAATTTGCACATTCCTCTGGATATTCTTTGTATGTAATCACACCACTTGTGAATAATGGCAGTGCTATTTCTTCCTTTCCAATGTCTATATCCATTTTTTCCCTTGTCTTCCCACATAGGCTAGGACTTCCAGTACAATTCTGCATACTAAGCATCCAATACAGTCTGGCATACAGTAGAAACTAAATGAATATTGACTGATAAATGAGTAAATCACATTTTTGAAAACTTCCAGAAGTGAGCTAACTCATTCAAAAAATGAGTTAGGTTCATCATGAATCTCTGGTCAAGATTTAGCTCGTGGACTCTGTGCCTAATCCTACTCCTGCTTACAAATAAATGACTAGAGGCTGGCTGCACAGGATCTGAGGGGCAGGGGCAGAGGGGAAGTCAAGGACACTTGACCACAAAATAAGACAAGAAAAAAAGGGGGGGAGAACAAAAATAATGAAAGGAACAAAAATTGACATTATTTGGTGTCCATGACAACTGTCCTGGAAAAACTGATTCAAAAATTGAGAGCTTGTTAAGGTGGTTTGATGCAGACTCACCAACTAAAAATGCATTGCTTTTCAGTACCCAGCAAGAGCCAATAGAAAATGTAATGGCTATATATATATTTTCATGACAACAAAACCCATAAAATATCCCTAGATAAGAGCCTAAAATGAAACCTGTACGTGGAGAACACGGTAGTTTTACAAAAGGACCTCAAAGATGACATTAAGAAATGGAGAAAGACAATACTGTGATGATAAGACTTCTTCCCAAAGTCATCTACAAATATAATGTAAATCCCAATAAAATACCTTTACTAGGTACTTATCAAGTTCACACACAAAAAAGAAAATCCATAAGAATCAGCCAAGAAAATTATAAAAAGAACAAAGGGAGGAAATATGTTCCACTTTTTTTTTTTTGAGAATTTGCTATTTGGGGTGGGGGGGCATAAGCAAAAGCAAATGCATGGGACAGCGGAGAAGCCCTCCCATTCCCATGGCTGCGAGAATGACGCTGTAAAGAAGGTGCCATTTCAAGGACAAGAGGCGGATTCTTCAAATAAATGACAAATAGGGAAGCTAAGCTTTCAGCTCAAACAATCTTGAAAACGAAGAGCAGGATCGGAGGACTCACACTTCCCAATTTCAAATTATAATACAAAGCAATAGAAATCAAAACAGTATAGCCCTGGCATGAAGATAAGCAGATCAATGGGACAGAACTGAAAGTCCTGCACAGACTCACACATTGATAATGTGTTGATTGTTGAGAAGGATGCCGAGTACATGCGGTGGATAGAGTAGTCTCTTCAAAATATGGTATTTGGAAAACAGGATATTCAAATGCAGAAAAATGTCGTCAGACCCCTACCTCACACTCTATACAAAACCGACTGAAAATGGATGGAAGACCTAAATATAACAGCTAAAACTATAAAACCGTTAGAAGATAATATAGGGGCAAATCTTCGTTAACCTGGAATTTGGCAAAGGATTCTTAAATATGATACCAGAAGCACAAGTAACAAAAGAGACAGTTAAATCTGATTTCATCAAAGTGTAAAACTTCTGTGTATTATAAGAAATTATCAAGAAAATAAAAAGGTCATCTACATTATAGGAGAAAATCGTTTCAAACCACATATCAGATAAAGGTTTAATGTCCACATTATACAAAGAACTTTTAGAATGTAGTAACAAAAAAACAAACAACCCAATTAAAAAACGAGCCAAGGGGGGATGCAAGGGTAGTTCAATGGTAGAAGTCTCGCCTGCCATGCAGGAGACCTGGGTTCATTGCTCAGCCCATGCACTTTCTAAACAAACAAAGAAACAAATGAAAAACCAAATCAAAGGAAAACTCAACAAATAGTGCTGCAATAGGAGATATTCACGTGGAAAAAGAATGAAGTGTAACCCCTGCCATATAGCATACAAAGAAAAATAAAATGGGCAAAGAACTTGAATAGACATTTCTCCAAAGAAGATATACAAATGGCCAATAATCACAGGAAAAGATGCTCAACATCATTAGCCATTAGGGAAATACAAATTAAAACCATAGTTAGATTCCACTTCACAACCACAAGGGTGGCTATTATCAGAAAAATAGAAAATAACAATGTTGGAGAAATGTGGACATACTAGAACTCCAGTGCATTTGGCTGGTGGGAACGTAAAATGGTGCAGCCACTGCGGAAAGCAATATGGCAGTTCCTTCAAAAGTTAAATATAGAATTACCCTTTGACCTGGCAATCCCATTTCTAGGTGTACGCCCAAAGAGAGTGAAAGCAGGGTCCCAAGACATTTGCACACCAATGTTAATAACAGCATTATTTACAATAGTCAAAAGCTGGAAACAACCCAAGTATTAACCAGTGAATGAATGAACACAGGTGGCACACACCGGCAGTGGAATGTTACTTGGCCATAAGAAAGACTGAAGTTACGAGACATGCTGCAATAGGGGAGAGCCTTGAGCACATCTTCAGTGAAATGTGCAGGACACATAAGGACAAAAACGGTACGATCATTTTTTTTTGGCATGGACAGGCACCGGGAAACAAACCCAGGTCTCCAGCAAGAACTCTGCCTGCTGAGCCACTGTGGCCCACCCAAACTAAACAGTACCGTTTGTTTGTTTGCTTTACATGGGGCAGGCACTGGGAATCGAACCCAGGTCTCCAGTATGGCAGAGGAGAACTCTGCCTGCTGAGCCACTGTGGCCCGTCTGGTATGATGATATTTATAACAGATAACCAGAAGTTGCAAATTTGCAGGTTAGAAAGTAGACTACAGATTAACACAGGGGAGGGGGCAGGGGAGTGAGTTTGTTTGTAAAAAAATTTTTTAACTTAAAATATCCCATTAAGATTAATTTGCAATTATAGACTATATTATTTAAAATTTATAGGGATGAACAATGATATAGCTTTCACAATGAGACTCTGTGAATGTGAAAACCTTGTGTCTGATGCTCCTTTCAGCTACTATATCAACAAAAGAGTAGAACATATGGAATAAAAATAAATAATAGGGGGAACAAATGATAAAATAAATTTAGTTTGAAATGC
>PVIY010019080.1:10107-46555 GCA_004026745.1 Myrmecophaga tridactyla
TGATAAATGAAAGCAAGGGGTAAGGGATATGGTAGGTATAATCTTTTTTTTTCTCTATTATCGTTTTATTTCTTTTTCTGATGTCTTTTTATTTCTTTTTCTAAATCAATGCAAATGTTCTAAGAAATGATGAATATGCAACTATGTGATAATATTAAGAATTACTGATTGTATATGTAGAATGGAATGATATTTTAATATTCTTTTGTTAAGTTTTTTAATTAATAAAAAAGTTTATTAAAAAAAATTTATAGGGAAAGGCAAATAAACTAGAAAGGTCAAAAAATAAAACAACTTTGAATAAGAAAAAGAATAAAGTGGGAGGAATCAGTCCACCTAAACCTAAGACTTATTTTCTTGCTACAGTAATTGAGACTGAGTGGTATTTAGTTAGGAGGGACAGATATGCAGGTCAGCAAAACACAGCAGAGAACCCAGAACCAAACCAACACAAACATGCTCAACCAATAAAGACAGAAATGAAACTCAAGGGAGGAAGAACAGCTTTTTCAACACATAGTTACTGGAGCAACTGGACATCCACAGACAGGGGGAGAAAAATGAGTTTCAACCTGGGAGGAAAAACCAAACAAGACATGGGGACTTTTATAATCCTGGGGTTGGGACCTAGACCCAAAACCAGAAACCTGAAAGGAAAAGTAAGACAGGACAGGGCCAGGCAGACCCCAGAGGAAAACAGGAGGCCCAACACTGAGCAGAAGCTGTATCTCAAAAGAATCAGAGCGTGGGCTGGTTTCTGCCTATCAGGTTGGCAAACTTTTCAGATCACGGTAACAGCCAGCTTGGGGAAGACGCAGACTAACAAACTCCTGTGCTGGGTTAGGACGCCAGGTAGAGAAGCCTTGTTAGAAGGCAATTTGGCTAGTTTTTCTTCTTTTTAAAATATATTTGTAATTTGTATTGATGGGGGTATTCTTGGATGGCAGGGGTTACTGTCAATGTGTGATTTGTGTTTTTATTTTGTTAATCATCTAATGTGATATACTGACTTTTTTATAACTTAATTGATATTTAGATAATTCTAATAATTGTATATTTGACAATCTATTAAAATGGTTTGCATTGGTTAAAAAAAAAAAAGGCAATCTGGAAACTCAATCAGAACAAAAACATCATGTATCCTCTCAGGCAGCCAATCCACGTCTCCATATCGACTGTCCAGAAATCTGGGCATATGAATCCAATTGTCTGTACCCCAAGGACAGTCACTCTTGCATTATATCAGAAATGGAATAATCTAAACCTCTGCTGATCCCCGTGCCACAGAAGACCCTGCAGTGATTTTTTTGAAACTGTATCCAGAGAGCCCCCTGGGTGCCCAAGGCTCCCCACACCCTCGACTTGTCATTGTCAGGCCTCATCCTAGAACCCCAAACTCCGAGGTGCCGATGCCCACCAGACGCCTGCCTGCCCGGGCTAGCACCCCTGAGTCCACCCTACCTGCAGGACTTGAACCACTCCCCCAGCTGCGAGGCCCCCTCCTTCCTCTGCACTGGAACCCTCCAGGCCAGCAGGAGGGACCTGCGGGCCTCCCGCCCCTGCGCTGACCAGCCCTCCCCCACAGGGCTCCGAGGACAGCCTCGGGGCTCGATCGAGGCCTCTCCACCTCCCCCCTAGATTATTTCCCTGAGCCCTGACTCCAGGCTCTCCCAGCTCTGATCCAGCCCGAGCCCCTCGCTGCTCAGGCAGGAGAGCTCGGCCAGCAGTCCCTACAGAAAGCACGAAGGTCGCGGTAAAAGCCCCCTCACGCAGTTTTCAGCATGGTCCCTGGGTTTGTGCTGCCAGGTCAGGGACCCGAGCACCCCCTCCCTGAGGGGCCCCCAGATCGCATTTACAGCGGTGGCGGTAACCATGGAAACGGCAGCCCTGTGCGGGCAGGCGGCAGTTGATGGGTAACCACGGGGACAATGACAGCGGCCGGGCACCGGTTCAAATGGCCAGGGCGGGCCGAAGGGGAGCTGAGCACAAAGGCCGCTGATGAAAGGACCGCGCAGCTCGGGGAGCACCCGGAGGGCTGTAAACGACACCTATAACCGGTCACAAAAGGACAGGGCCAGCTGGCCGCACCGCCGCTTCCCCATCTGGGGACTTTACAGCAGCCACTCGGCAGGCCGCCTGGCGGGGAGAATACTTTAACAATCGCCCTGGCCATTCTCTGGGCAGCGCATCGGCCTTCAAAGCCAGCCCCTCGGAAATGACACTCAGGGATGGGTCCCCCTAGGCCTGGCTTCGGAACACAACCGGGAAACGGCCCGGGAGGCTGGGCATGTCGGGGGCACAGAGGGCCAGTCGGGGCAGGAGCTCAGCCACTTGCATGCCACATGCTTAAAATCATCAGTGAAGGGCCCCCCCAAGGGCAGAGCCAAAGTACTGATTTTAAAATAAGGCACCATCTTTTGAAATGTGACCATCTCACATTAACTCGGAGAATAACTCACTGAAAAGGATTTCTGAATATTTCTGTTAGTCATCTCTATAATAGCCATGGGCTTCCTGGACAAAGACAAAATAAAGAAGTTATTTTCTTTATAAATAGCAGGGCAGGGGGAGACGCGGGTGGTAAGAGCAATGTGGGATGCCCCGGGATCCTGAACGAGTGAGGATGCCCCGGGATCCTGAAGGAGTGAGGGAAGCACGTCGCATCGTTTATCGACAACTCAGAAAACCCTCTGACAGAAACAGAATATTTTATTGGGAAATTAGCAATCAAAATCTAGGAGCACATGTGAAGACAGCAGCTCCTCCAAAACCCTGATGGTGAGTCAGCACTTTGCAACCACATGAGAAGCGGGGTCCACTGTCCCCTTCTGTGAGGAGAAAGAGGCTCAGATGGCTAGGCTAATATCTGAAGGACGCTGGGTGGAAGGGCCTGCTCCAAAGGACCCTTCAGAGACCCCCCCATCTCTCTCCCCACCCACTCGGGAAGCTCTGGTCCTTTCCTGGGGAAACAGTGACTGGCAGGGCTGGAGGCTCAGCTAGCAAGACCAGAGAGGGTGGACCTGAGAACCTGGCAGGCCAAGAGGCCCCTTTGGGGACAAAGGCCTACACCCAGAGACCCAGGAGTTGGCCTGCAGGGGGCTGGCCCACAGCAAAGCTTCTCTGCTGCCTACCTCCAGCCTGTGCTAGAAGGGGCAGCATCTGCTTCGAGCGACCCTCTCACTCCAGACACTAGTGGGGTCCACAGCCCACAAGACAGGACCCATCCCTGTGTCTGCTCCCGAATGAAACTCTCTCTGAGGGAGCTGCCCTGAGGTGTCTTTTCCTTCTATGGTCGCATGTGGTGAGGAGGAGGGTGGAGCCAATAGCCTTCTCCCACCTGGGACCACTCAGGACCACTGCGAGCTGCCAGAAAAAAACAGAATCTTTCTTTTCTTATGAACTCAATGGTCTGCAGTCAGTTTCCAGCAAAAATCAGCCTAGCTTTGGGGCCAGAGGCTACACAAGGTGCTGCTACCACGTCACTCTTTCATTTAATCCTCAAACTACCCTATGAGGTGAGCTGGGGCTCAAAGGAGTTAAGAAAGTTGTCTGATGTCACACAGAAGTTATAAACAAAAAGACCAAGTTTCTACAACAAGAGATATTTAAAACTTACTCAGCAAAAAATACCAGAGTTAAAAGAAAAATTGAAAAATTACAAAAAACATTTGCAAAAAGTTAAAGATCCATAATATATAAAGAGCATACATACATCAATAAAAGTTAATCTAGCTGAAAATGTAGAGTGACAATTCACAGAAGAAATACGGTCAATAAACAGAAGAAACACTGTTCAATTTCCCTACAGAGAGATGTGTACATCTAAAAAAAGATAAATATATTGACCTACAGAACTGGAAAAGATGATCTGTCCAATGATGATACACACATGGAAGAAAGGGGACATTCACACATCGGTGGTACGGGTAGAAATTTTTGCAACCTTTCAGAAGTAATTTGACCAAAGTTAGCAGAATGTAAAGTGTGTTTACCAATAACTTCAACTCTAGGAGTGTATTACTCAGAATAACCCCAATAGTTTCACACGCACATATACATGCATAAACACACACGACATATTAATGCTCACTAGACTGCTATTTGAAAAAAGAATTTGCAAACAAATACACAGTAAGAGCAGATCGCTGAATATATCACATTACATCCACACAACATACGACAGGATGATTATTAAACGGAACAGGGGACTGTGCTGCAGCTTTGTCACCCAGGCCCTGAGGACAACAGGACCCCTCCCTCCAGGCCATGACCCACATGGTGCTGAGCAGAGGGCGCACACTGAGTGCCGTCATCGTCACTGTCCAGCCAGGGCCTGGTCCACTGGCCTGAGAGTGACCCCTCAGAGACACGGGCCCTGGGACATGCCCGCTGGATGCTCCTGCATGTCCTGCAAGTCTCATATCTGCGTGGGCCCCCGTAGGCCAGGTGCACCACACGACAAACAGCCACCCTTGTGCCCACAGCTGTCCTGGGCAACCGCATACCTACATGAAGCTGGCATGTGCTGGGATGCTGGCACAGTCTGCCGACAATAAAGCCCTGCTGGGTGGGCACCCATTCTTCCAGGGAGCACACAGGCGAGCCAGGCCTCCAGCCACACAGGAGGACTCTTACTGAGGGGACAGCAACACCAAGCATCATGTCCTGGGGCGTCTGCTTGCCCCCTCCAAATCCCCACCCAGATGCAAAGCCATTCCCACTGGGAGACTCCTACCACACAGGCAGTCACCTCTGTCCCTGCTCTGGGGGCAGGTCCTCTGGCCTCCAGGCTGATGAGAGGCCCCTGGGCTGAGGGGAACTCCCTGGACAGGGCCCTCTGGTCCCCACACTGCAACAGAGCTGGTGTGAAATCACAGCACTCAATGGGCAGCTGCAGAACTGGAGTCCCCATCCCAGGAAGCCTCCTCCAGCCCGCTGACCAGTTCCTATCAGACCCCTTGCCCCCCAGTCTAGCCCACACATGGGCTCCACCACTCTGGCCACGGAGGCAAACTGACCCTGGGCACCCAGTGCCCACTGGACGGACATTCCCTGCTCCTACAGAGCCCACACAGGACCCACCTGGCCCTGGCGGGTACTCAGGAGTAGCTGTGACCAACGGAGCAGCTGGAGGGGGCAGGAAAGGAGGGGCCTTCACTCCCTGTCGGGGAATGAGAGGGCCCACCACAGCGGCCCTGTGTCCTCTCTGTCATCTTGTCACTGCGGCACATCCCCTCCCCCACCCAGCCCCGCCATGCCCTCCTGTAAAAGGCCTTTGTTTTGTGGCATTTCCCACAGGCCAGGGCCCCTCTCCTCCCACAGGCCCCAACACTCCCTCCTCCTTCCTCCAAGCCTCACTCCCTTGCCAAATTCCAACTAGCTCTCCCGCCTCCTCCAAGCCACCCCTCCCCAGCCCCCCCCCTACTCATTTGCTTTGGGCATACCCCAATGTTGTCTGCCCACATGCAGGCCACCCCTCTGGGGTCCCCGAGACCCCACATTGTCTCCCCACACGCAGGCCGCCCCTCTGGGGTCCCCGTGGCCCCACGCTGTCTCCCACACGCAGGCTGCCCCTCTGGGGTCCCCGTGGCCCCACGCTGTCTCCCCACAAGCAGGCCGCCCCTCTGGGGTCCCCGTGGCCCCACGCTGTCTCCTACACGCAGGCTGCCCCTCTGGGGTCCCCGTGGCCCCACGCTGTCTCCCACACACAGGCTGCCCCTCTGGGGTCCCTGCGACCAGGCCCCGAACCCATCAGCTGTGGGTGGTTCGCTTCCGTGCTCCGGTTGAGCCTCACTGTGGCTGAAACTTGGGACCGCCAGCTCTCCCAGAGTGAGTACATCAGACAGTGTGGAGGTGACACGTCCCCATGGGCCGTGATGAGAACACCGTGGCGGCAGGAGAGTGCTTGGGACGTGGTGAGACCCGGGCTGGGGCCGTCTGGTCACTCCCCCCGCCAACACCACCAAAGAGTGGCCCAAGCCAGGTCCCACCGCAGCAGGATTCCCTCAGCTTTGCCGGCGAGGATACCGCGCACACGGGCTCTCTGATGGATTTTGAAGGCAGCGCCATTGGAGCCGCAGCCTCCCAGGGTCCTGTCCCGGAACCCCAGGCCCTCCCAGCAGCACCCCAGGGTCTGCTCTGGGTGAGAGGTGGGGAGGATGGAGAGCAGGCTGGGGACTGGCTGCGGCCCTCGGGGGGGAGTCCCACAGGAGGAGTGTGGGGTCTGAAGCTGCGAGGACAGGGACGGTGGGGACAGCAATGGGGCCCCACGACACCCCAAGTCGTGCAGCGGTGTGGGTCTGAGGTCTGGCCAAGCAGCCCCCTCGACCTGGACCCACTGGTCTGCACCTCTCTCTGGCGGCACATGTTGTGCCGCGCTGTCGTCATATAGCAAGACCTGAACCAACGCCCAGCGCAGGCTCGGAGGTGCACCAAGGGCCTCTGGGGTCCTGGGGATGCACCACGCACGAGAGGGCTCAAGCAAGCCGGCAGGGGAGCGCAGGCCTGGATTTGGCCAGGCCTGGAGACATTTCTGGTTGCAGCGATGGGGGAGGTGGTGCTATTACATCAGGGCCAAGGCCGAGAGACCCGATGAGGAAAAGCCTTTGGGGACCCAAAGCGGGGGCCGAGGCTTGGGGAGATGGGTCAAGGAAAGAATGAGGGGACACATTGGAGGGGCTGACCAGAGGGCAGTGGGGACAGAGGCCAGCAAAGCAAGACCCAGCCTCTGCATGTGCAGTGACCCATCAAGCAAGGGTCAAAGGGCCCAAAGCACCTCCCCTGCACCCACCCCCACTGGCCCCCACGCCCCACTCACAGGCACAGGTGACAAAGCTGTCCACACTGCCTGCCCAAGAGCATCACTCTTCTACCAGGTCCAGCTTCCTGTTCAGCATAAACAGGCCCCTTCCAGCTGCGGGCATGAGCTGGGGAGAAGAGGGGCCCCTGCGCTCCTGGCCATGAGAGCAGGAGGCAGCGCACATGGCAGGGGCTGTGCTGTGTCCCTTTCCAACGTGCTTGGGCCAGGAGACAACGAGGTGCCCAGGACACTGGCTCTGCAGCCAGGGAGCGGGGCCAGCCCTGAACTCTTTGCATGCAGCAGGGGAGGCCAGCCCACGTGGCACCCTCAGAGTCTGTCTCTGGCCAACTAAGTTCTTCTAGGCATGACATAAATGAATAACTTTTTTTTTTTTTAAAAAAAAAACAAGGAACCTGAGCTGTTCGTCTCCACTTAAGCACTTGAGGAAACAAAACCCTCCGTGCTGGGCTCACCCCAGGGAGACAGGCACTTATGCCATTCCTGGGCCTTTTCCTCATGGTAATTAAAGTGAGCAGGACATACAAACAGCCCTGGGAACGCCACGGGCTCAAGGGCCGGGCTCAACATCTGGACAAAGAGGCAGCTCTTCAGTGCGCGGGCCCCTGGTGCCCCACCCAGCGCTGCCCAACGCCCGACTGCCCATCGCCAGGAAAATCCTCAGCCTGCTTGAGCCGTCCAGCCCCAGCCCAGCATGTTCCGGGAGCAGCCGAGGGGTCACGTCGCTGTCACTGAGATGCCACAGGGGACGCCAAGACCCCTGCAGAACCTGAAAGCTGCTGCCTCCCTGGCACTCACACAGCCCCGTGAAAGTTAGGGCCACCATGGTAAAGAAAAATCACAATTTAAAACAAACCAAGAGGCTGTCACTGGGCTGTGGGCTTTGGGGCAATTTCCTGTTTTCTCCTTTATGCTTTTTGGGATTGCCAGAATTTTCTAGAGAGAGCCTGCTTCTCTTGGTGAACAAACCAAAACAAAGTTGGACCCTGAAAAGCGACTGCTATTGCCCATAACAAGGATTTAAAAAATTAAAAAAACACAAAGTGCTGGTCTTGAAATCACATCTACTCATCAGTTTCCTGGTTTTGTTTTTCTCTGGAAGATGGACTCTGAAAATGGGATGGAAAGATCACAAACACAGAGAAATAAGAGCAGCACAAGCCCAGGACCTCAGGGGTCTCCCTAGAGTCCCCTGGCTCTGCGAGGAAAAAAGTCTAACAGCCTCTCTGTGGCCTGAGAACCCTGCTGGCAACAGCCAGGCCACCAGCCCCTCCCAGCCCGGTCCCACCTGTCCATACATGTCAGTGGCAACACCTACAACAAGCTTTAAGTAAAAAACAGCAAGACACAAACAATGGATACAAGAGGATATTTCTGAAAACACAGAGATGTAAAAGTGGGCACAGACAAAAATCTGAAAAAGATAAACAGCGAAAATCATCATTCCTGGCTGGTAAGATTTTGTTCTTTCTTTTTAGTTTATCACATTAATTGCAAAAAAGTTCAACATCATTTTATCCCCGACAGCAGATACTTTCTGTGGGCACTCGGCCCCACTCCACAGCTCTGCACTCCTCTCGTGGAATGGGGGCTAGATGTCTGGAAACTACATCTGCCTGGCTCCTCTCTCATCTGAAGGGTTCTCGCTGGGTTCTGCCGATGGAGACCAGTAGGAGGGACAAGGTCATTCTGCAATGGGCAGTAGCAGCAGGACGGTGGTGGGGACAGGCTCCAGGAGGGTGGGTGACAGTCAAGTCCAGTGTGTCCCTGCAGGTATGAGGGTCAGCATGGAAGCAGACCAGCCCCTTTTCTGCCCCCAGCTCTATTCCCTGTATTAAATCCTTCTCTGCCTGAAATATCTACCATGACTCTTGTTTTCCTGTCTGGACTCTGATGGATTCATCTGGTTAACATCAGCTTCTTTAAAGCCAGGAAAGTGTAGAGGATACATGGGAGAATTAGGTTTTCACGTGAAAAGCATTAAACCCTCCATAATCTGGAAACATGTTTCCCAGTATGCTGGTTTGAAAATACTATGCACCCCCCAAAACCATGCTTTCATCCAGATTCAATCTTGTCAGGGCATCCATTTCTTTACTCCTGATTCAATACCATATGGCGGAAACTTTTGATTGGATTATCTCTACAGAGATGTGACACGCCCAGTCGTGGGTGTGACCTTTTGCTGGATGGAGATGTGACTCTGCCCATTCCAGGAGGGTCTTGATTAGCTTGCTGGAGTCCTTTAGAAGAGGGAACATTTTGGAGAGAGTCAGAAACAACAGAAGCAGCAAACGACTGAAGCAACAGAAACAACAGAGCAGAGCTGACACAGATACAGACACTTGGAGAACAAAGACACAGATGTCTGGAGATGCTTAGAGCCCAGCAGACATTGCCATGTGACATTAAGCAAGAGAGAACCTGAAGAGAGCCAAGGGAACAAGAGATGAAAGCCAGCCCTGGAGAAGCAAAAGAGGAACCCCCACAGCAACAGAGGCTGAAAGCAGTGGAGCCCAGGAGCAAGGGACCAGCAGATGCTAGCCACGTGACGTCCCAGCTGACAGATGTGTTCCTGATCCATCGGCCTTCCTTGAATTAAGGTATCTTTCCCTGGGTGCCTTAGCTTGCCCATCGTTATAGGTTTAGAACTATCAACTTGTAACTTATTAAATCCCCCTTTATAAAAGCCATTCCATTTCAGGTATATCGCATTCCGACAGCTTGTAAACTTAATACACCTGGGCTGCCTGACCCCCAGTAACAGCAGATGGAGGTGCATGCCACATGAGGCATGGGTGGCTAATGAGGGCGGCCAGTGCCCAGGAGGCCATGTGGTGGAACCAGGCTGCAGGAGATGGGCATGGGGGCTGGGCAGGTCTCACACTGGGCCTTGATACGGAGTTGGCAGCGAGAACAGCAGGCAGAGGGGACAGCAGGATGGACCCAAAATGTCAGGCAGCAGTGGAGACAAGAGTCCAGCAGGCGTACGGGGGTGGATTTTGAGGGCAGGATGCTAGGAGGGCCCCCGGTGACCCCAAATGGAGCCCCACGGGCAAGATGGGACTGAGTGCACGATGGCCACTGGGAGGGGACAGCTGCCTGCAGGCCAGGTGTTCCCAGGCTGCTGCAGTCACTGCTGCCATAGGGGCTGGGGAGGTAGAGGTCAGGCAGGCAATGTGAGCAGAATTCCAGACAAGGATGAGGTGTGAAGGCTGAACAAGGGAGCCAGGCCCAGAAAAACACCTGCTGGGTTCAGGTGGATGGCAGAGGTGGGGAGAGGCCACACCTGAGGTCTCAATGCGTGAGGAGCATTACCCAGGGGCAGCAGGAATCATGGACCCTAAAGTGCGGGAGGGAGACGAGGCAGCCCTCCAGGATATGGAGCAGGCAGGACCACTCCGGGCAGGGCGCAGAGGCTCGGCAGCCCGGGCAGCACCAGGCGGGAGGTGCCCACGGATGAGTTGCCTAGAGGTCCAGGGTGACCATGTGAGAGACTCCAGGAAAGGGGCTGGGTGACCAACATGCTGTAGTGTGACCAGAACTTCCCTGGGTTAGCACTGAACATCCCACATCCTGGGCAAACCGAGATGCCTGGTCACCCTAGTGCCAGCTGAGGAGGGGGAAGGAAAGGGTGCAGGCAAAACCCCAAAGGTCCTGATGACAGCTACTGAGCAGAAGTCCCAGGTTCACTCCCCAGGCAGTGAGGAGCTCTTCATCCCAGCTGCAGCCCCTGCCCAGGGCCTGCCCTCCTGGCACACACTACCACTCGCCCTTCTTGCCAGCCAGCCAGTCCCTGTCGTCCAGGCCACACTGCTTCTCACCAGCACAGGTGAGTCTGCCTGCCATGACACACCTTTTCAGGTATCATTTTTAAAACCCAAGAACAGTATTTGGCATTCAGTTTGAAAACTACCATCTGAGTTTAAAATGTTTAAAAAATAAATAAATAAAAAGTATTCGAGAAATGAGTTGGAAGCTTGTGCCCAAACACAAATGTTTACAGCAGCTTTATTCATTACTGCCAAAAGTCGGATGCAGCCAGGACGCTTCTCGGGAGGTGAATGGATAAACTGGGCTACAGCCCTACAACTGAATATTATCCGGTAAGAAGAAGAAATGAGCTACCAAACCACGAAAACACATGGAACCTAAAATGCATATTGCCAAGAGAAAGGGCCAGTCTGAAAAGCCTGCCACTGTAGGACTCAAACTACACGATGCTCTGGAAAAGGCAAAGTTACAGAGGCCGTGAAGAGATCAGTGGTGTCTGGGGGTCTGAGCAGGAGGAGCACGGGGCATTGCTAGGACAGCAAATCTATCCCGGATGACACGGTAGTAGTGGCTACAGGACATCCCGCATTTGTCAAAACCCACAGAACTGTACAACACAGACCCTACTGTAATCAATGCCTTCAATCACTAATAGCAGTCAATATCAGCTCATCCATTATAACAAATAAATCGCACAAATACAAGATGTTAATAATAGGGGAAACTCTGGACGGGATGGGGAAGGGTAGAAATTTCTGTATTTTCTGCTCAATTTTTCTAAAAACCTAAACCTCCTCTAAAAATAGTTTATTTAAAAAGGAGACAAGCCTGCTCTCAGAAATCAGAAATTCCATCTGAAGTGGTTTAACCTGTACTACTAGCTGGTAGTACCAAAGTCAAGCCCCTAAAACAATCTGATTATCTTACCAAGAAAATAAAACAGCACGTTCTGACAATGATTACACACTCATGATTTGTTAAAAACAAATACCCAATTTGCAAAGTGCCCTTGGGGGACTGGGGAAAAAGGAAGAAAAATTCAACTTCTCCATTTCGAGAATTTCTGATATTCTTGCAAGCAGTGGGGACAACCCAATCAATAGGCTGAGCCCTCAATCTTCAGGTTCGCCCCTATGAAACTTACTCCTGCAAACAGGCTAAGCCTGCTTATAATATGCCTAAGAGTCCCCCCCAGAGAACGTCTTCTATTGCTCAGATGTGGCCTCTCTCTCTAAGCCAACTCAGCAGGTGAACTCACTGCCCTTCCCACTACATGGGACATGACTCTCGGGGGTGTAAATCTCCCTAGCAATGTCAGTCAGAAATCCCGGGATGAGCCAGGATCCAGCATCAAGGGATTGAGAAAATCTTCTTGACCAAAAGGGGGGAGACAGAAAAGAGACAAAATAAAGTTTCAGTGGCTGAGAGATTTCCAACAGAGTTGAGAGGTTTTCCTGGAGGTTACTCTTATGTGTTACATAGATAGCCCTTCTTAGTTTATGGTGTATTGGAGAGGCTGGAGAGAAGTACCTGAAACTGTTGAGCTGTGTTCCAGTAACCTTGATTCTTAAAGACAAGTGTATAAAGATAGAACGTTTACGGTGTGACTGTGGGATTGTGAAAACCTTGTGTCTGAGGCTACTTTTATCCAGGTTTCAACAGATGAATAATAAATAAATAAACAAATAAATAAGAAGGGGGATAAGGGGCAGAATAAAATGGGTAGATGGAAATACACAGTGGTCAATGAGAGGAAGGGTTAAGGAGAATGGGATGTGTGAGCTTTTTCTTTCTTCTTTTTATTTCTTTTTCTGGAATGATACAAATGTTCTAAAAATGATCATGGTGATAAATACACAACTATATGTTGATATTGTGTGATATTGTGAGCCACTGATTGTATACCATGTATGGACTGTATGTGTGTGAAGATTTGTCAATAAAAATATTTTTTTAAAAACACACAAACAAAAGTCCACCTTTAAAAGGTTTGTTCTCCACCACCTCTGAACCTGCTCCCCCTGCACCTTCGGCTCCTCCGATCACAAGTTCGCCTCTCCCTTCCCCCACCACAGCCTGCACAAAGTTTTAAAAATAATCATCTTCAAGAAGCAAGGGCACCAGCTGCTCTCCGAGGCGTGGGGGCCGGATGGGCAGGGAAGTAAGGCCTCGGTTCCCCAAGCCCCCTGCAGCTGACCCCAACGTACCCGCCCACGGAACCCCACTTAAACCTGTGTCCTTCCAGGTCAGTCCTGGCACCCCCTCTCGCAGTATTTTTAAGCAGGAATCATAAGGGAAAGAAAGACCCAGAAGTCACATCTATATGCTTCAGGCCGAGCGCAGGGACATGCTCCTGAGGCCGCACGAGGCAGAATCAAAGGTGCCCTGGGGTCACAACCCCCTCCATGCCCCCCGCCCGTGGAGAACGCAGCTGCCAGCTACAGGCTGGGCCTTACAAGGGGCTCGGCTCAGTTTTCGCACTGCTCCAAATTTGCCAGCAGGGGAGAAGCAGAGTTCCTGCTGCAAACACAACGGCTGTCCCGGCCCTGAGGCCATCAGCTGCCCGCCTACAGGGTGGCCCTGGCCTGGTCCCCCCTACACTGGGCAATAAACGGTGGCAGGTGGGTTACAAGCCCAGCGAGCCGTTCTAGCTCCCCAGTCCCACAGTGCTAGGCACACCTGCACACATGCTACAGATCACGTGTGCACTTCCTGCCCTGTGCAACACACTCGCACACACACGCTGGCACACACACACCGTCAGCCCTGGAGGCCAGGCGCCAGATGGATATGAACTCTCTCGGAACAATACACTTGCATATTTTCCACTCTCTCCTGTTTGAAGATTTTGGGGAACTTCCCATTACACATTAAAATTTTCCATGCCCAGGGAAGAGGGCTGAACTGAAAAGGCAACTCTCTCGGCTGTCCCTCAGGGGTTAAGGCTCAAAAGAGAAAGGGTGGGTGCGCAATCATCCCGGAAGACGCCTGGGTGCCCCGGGGCCACCCCCCCAGCCGCCCCTGAGAGCAGGAGCGCGTCCCTGCCCAGGCCGCCGTCGCCTCAGGGAGGGATCAGGGAGATGCGTCTTGGGCGAACACAAGCAACCACAGGCTATGGAACTCCTGGGGTCAGTGGGGTGGGGACGGGGCGGGACCCCAACGTCGCAGGGTGTTATCACGAGGGGGACGGGTGCTGTTCTCAGGAGCTGAGGTGAGAAAACTGGATTCAATTTGGAGGGAACTCCACAGCCCAGATCGACATGGAGATACCGGTGTTGAGAGCTTGAAAATGGAGGCAGGCCTGCTGCCTTGACAGAGGGGCCTCAAAAAACACCTGCCCCGACTCTCTCGTCAGAATAGTGCACCCGGTGGACAGCAAGGCTTCCCGGCCTAAGAGGAGTTTGACTTTAGCACAGGTCACAGCCTAAAGTCTGGAAATGCAGCAGAACTTCCAAACGCCTGGGCCAGCAAGCAGCTGCCCCCGCCATGCCTGTCCGGCCCCAGCAGGGCAGACAGGGTGACATGTGCGGTTAAAAGCCCCCACATGCAGGCCCGGGCCCCGCCGCGGTGGGACCAGGGGCAGGTGCTGCCACAGGAGGGGTTTCATGTGCCCCCCAACATGAGGCTGGAACCTCTGCCCCTCACCGGGCCTGTGAAGACAATGTCGGCACCATTGGTGGCTCTGGCCAATCCTTGACCTCTGACCCCTAACCCCTGGACCTCCGCAGCCCCCAGCGTCCCTTATTATTCTTGGATAACTTTGCTTGCCGCCAACAAGCTAAATCCTTTCCTGGGATTCCTAATCGAGGCCCCTCCCCTTGGAGGACCCCACGCAACGGCGGCTCTCACCCCGTGCTGGGGCCTCTCTCAGGCTGGCAGTGCCGGTGACAGCCTCAAAATGTCAGAGTGTCACAGAAGATGCTGGAATCCCTTACTCAGGCCACCTCCTCTCCCAGGAAACCCAGAGGCCAGGAGCTACAAAGTCAAAGGGCAGAGACAGACTCAGCACGTGTGACACCGCAAAGCCGAGGAATTCCTTCTCGGTACCATCCTCGAAGCCAGACTGATCGGGAACACCTGCAGCGTCGCCCACACTGTCTCTTCCACCAGGGAACATCCTGGCACGCCGAGGGTGTGCTCTGCCTCTGGTGATGACCCCCGGACAAAGACCACCTGTCCCCTGCAGCCCCGGTGGCCGCAGAGGGGTGGGGGCCCCAGGGGGCTGTCACCACACACAGGGAGGGCCGCTAACGTAGAAGGAAGGAGGCTCCGAGACGCCACGACGCGGAGGGACCTCGGAGACACGTGCAGAGAGAAAGGAGCCCGACGCAGATGGCGACCTGGTGTGACTTCCACTCACGTGAAGTATCCCGAGTAGGTACGTCACAGAGGCAGGGGAGAGACAAGGGACTGCCAGGGTCCAGGGGGAGGTGGGGCAGGCAGAATGGAGGAAACTGCCAATGGGGGTGTGATGAGAATGTCCTTGAACTTGATGGAGCAGACGGCTGTAAGATACTGTGAATGTATTAGATATCACAGAATCTTTCATTTCAAAGGTGTCAATTTCGCCCTATGTGAATTTCACCTCAATTTAAAAAAAAAAAAAGAGAGACCAAACCAAATTGTCTCTATCTTAAAATAGTTATAAATGCATTCAAATTCCAATAAAAATATTCCTGGACCAGCACGTGCACCAAACGGCTGGGAACCTAAGATTTGGCTGTTGGGGGAGGCGGGTGGAAGAGCACAGGGTGGCCAAAGCTAAGGGCGGAGAACACATGCACCTCAGGATACAACCAGACAGGGCAGTCCGGCCCCAGCACGGCGTGGCCTCTTGGAATCTGGCCCAAGGCCCCGGAATCAGCTGAAGCCCCAGCCACAAGCCAGGGCTCCCTCCTGGAAAGGCCCTCAGGGTCCTGTCCTGTGGCCTCAGGGACTCAACATCCCAGACCCCATTAACACCAGGAGACACTGGGCCAAACAGGTACCACCTCCAACACTGACCCTCCTCTCACCCGGGCCACGAAAGCAGCCACATATTTATTTTGGGGAGGTGGGGGAAGTTCATAGATAAATATAAAAAAGATCTTATCCATGGGCCAGACATAAAATTCGTATTAAAACATTTACCCTTTTGCCATCTACAATGCAGAGACATGGGATGAGGGCACAGGAAAGCGCCAGAAGGATCCAGTGGACTCCAATGAACCAGGACAGGACAAAACTGCCCAAGTTCTGATGTAAAACCCTCCCCTGAAAGCATGCAGCACAGGCGCTTTCTTTGCGATCCAGCACCTGAGTGGCCACAACCATCTCAAATGGGAATTTCTTTGCATCTGCGAAGCACGTGGCAAGAAAAAGGCTCCCCAAATCAAAGCTAGACCCCCCAGCTGGGTTTGTTTCCCAACCCTTAACCTGCAGAATGTGACAACACTGTGATCAGGGGTCCTGGGAGAGGACACTCCCACTCCATTTCAGGTGGGGAAACTGAGGCCCAGAGGGAACTAGCCCTGCTCAGTATCAGAAGACCAGCTCGAGGCACAAAGAGCTGCAAACCCAGACCACCCTGTGGGAAATCACAGGTGCTCCAAGCCCCGGGGTCCTTGCTGACTGGCCCATGCCCTGTACCCAGCCCCTAATTCCACCAGGGGCAGCTGCTGGTACCACGGCCTGGGGCATAAGGTCCCACATTGCAGCTGCACAGGAGAGAAATAACTTCACACCAAGGATGAAAACAATCAACCCACTGATAAAAGTTTACAGCCCTGCAAAGAGTTATCTCCCAATGCTAACATAGCACGTGGTTTTATTTGAATTAATTGCTGTTAGTTTACCTTAACCAAGTATCATTTAGATTAGATATTTAAAAATCCAAAAAATGTAATAAAAAGAGAGAGAGAGAAAGAGACCTGGCAGTGAAAACAGTCTATTAAAAAAAAAATGGAGCAGAATTCTCGCTTGCTGAGCTGGAGACCCGGGTTCGATTCCTGGTGCCTGCCCATGAGAAAAAAAAAAAAAAAAAAAAAAAAGGGAGGACTCTTTCTGGATGGAGGGAGGGAAGGCAGGAAGTCTCATTTGTCCAGGCATGTGACAGAGCTGGCATGGAAAGGAGAAGGTGAAGCGGTCATTCATTCACTCAGTCACTCACTGATTCAGGCAGCACCCTCACTGCACCCTCAGAGTCTGCTCTGGTGTCAGCCCACAGGGCCCAGGGGGCAGCCAAATCTCACCAATGTGGGTCCACCAGACTTCCCAGGTTGTGGGAATTAGGGCAAGTTTTAAGTTTGTCTAAGCTCCATTATTACTAAGTTAAAGATTCATCAAAAAGATGAATGGCAGGGTGCAAGGGGAGGTCAGTGGTAGAATACTCGGCTGTATGAGGGAGACCCAGGTTCGATTTCTGGCCCGAACACTTCCCAAAAAAATTTTAAAAATCAACAAATGGTGCTGCAATAATAGGAAAGTCACATGGAAAAATAATGAAACATGGCCCCCACCATACCACATGAAAAAAAAAAAAAGAAAAGAATGGTAAACAAAATGTGATCTAACCACACAATGGAATCCTATTTGGTCACAAAAAGGAATGAAGACTTGACACACGCAGCAACACAGAAGAACCCTGAAGACCTCACATTGAGTGAAATAAGCCACACACAAAGACAGAAGATGATGGGTGGATGGAAGGAATGATATGACAAGTGCAGCAAAATGCTGATAGCTGTTAAATCCAGGTATCTGGGTGGGGCATATGTGGAGTTCCATGTAGTGTTTCTGTATTATTTTTGCAACTCTTCTGTAAGTTTGAAATTATTTCAAAATAAAAAGCTTCCCCTAGCCCCACCCTCAGACCCTTGCCCTCCACCCCCAAACCCATGCATCTACACAACTACGTCCTCCCTGGTTGCTGGGCGCCCCCATTCACAAGCACCAGCGTGGCATCCCCAACCTGTGCCTATACCTGCCCTGGAACACATCGTTCCACCGTTGGTGCCCACCCGGTGGCCCACATTCTGCTCCACAACCACCCTGCAAATACAAAGCTCTCGACTACGGAAGGAAATTAACTTCCAAAGTAAACCAACTGTGGCAGTTAGATTCAGGTGTCAACTTGGCCAGGTGAAGGTGGTTAGTTCTATTGCTGTGGACATGAGCCAATGGTACGTGAACCTCATCTGTTGCTGATTACATCTGCAGTCGGCTAGGAGGTGTGCCTGCTGCAGTGAATGATGTTTGATTTAACTGGCTGGTGCTTAAATGAGAGAGCTCAACGTAGCACAGGCCAAGCAGCTCAGCATACCTCATCTCAGTACTTGCAGCTCAGCCCAGGCCTTTGGAGATGCAGAAAGAAATCACCCTGGGGAAAGTTGTTGGAACCCAGAGGCCTGGAGAGAAGGCCAGCAGAGACCACCCTGTGCCGTCCCACGTAAGAAAGAACCTCAGTGGAAAGTTAGCTGCCTTTCCTCTGAAGAGCTAACGAAACAAATCCCCTTTTATTAAAAGCCAATCCATCTCTGGTGTGTTGCATTCCAGCAGCTAGCAAACTAGAACACCAGTCAAGATATTTACATGCCAGGAAGACAGCAGAAGATCACTAAGCATATCATGATGCAGACAGATATAGCCCTAACTAATGACCAAATTAAACACCAGAGGAAACACACACACTGGAACAACTAATCAAAGATGTTCATATAACTCTACTAAACAAAATAAATGGGATGGCTAATGACATAAAGGAGATCAAGAAGACACTAGAAGAGCATAAAGAGGGATTTTAAAGAATAGAAAAATAGCAAATATCACAGAGATTAAAGATGCTGTAAACCAAATAAAAAACATACTAGAGACACATAACAGCAGACTTGAAGAGGCCGAAGAAAGAACAGGTGAACTAGAGGGCAGGACAACTGATTTTGAACACTCAAAATGGCCAATGGCAAAAAGATGGAAAAATTTGAATTGGATCTCAGGGAAATGATGGACAAAACAAAGCCACAAATTTAAGAATCATTGATGTCCCAGAAGGAGAAGAGAAAAGGGCTAGGAAGAGTAGTTGAGGATATAATGGGGGAAAACTTCCCAACCCTTACAAAGGACATAAATAAACAATCAGAGAAGCTCAACAAACTCCAAATAGAATAAATCCAAATAGGCCTTCCCCAAAACACATACTAATAAATCTGTCAAATGCTGAAAAGAAGCAGAAAATTCTGAAAGAATATGAGAAAAACAATCTACTATATACAAGGATAATCACATAAGACTGAGTTCAGACTACTTAACTGGTACCATGGAGGTGAGAAGGCAGTGATATGATGTATTTAACATCCTGAAAGAGAAAGACTTCCAGCCTAGAATTCTGTACCCAGCCAAATTGTCCTTCAAAACTGAAGGAGAGATTAAAATTTTTCACAGACAAACAAATCCTGAAAGAATCTGTCAATAAGAGACCGGCCCTACAAGAAATAATAAAGGGAGTTCTGCCAGTTGAAAAAAAAAACAAAGCCAGGAGAGGGAGGTCTGGAAGAGGGCACAGAATTGAAGAGTATCACTAAGGGTAATTTAAAGGATAAAGAGAAACAGGGAAAAGAATGTAGAGATCTGACAAATAAAATCCAAAAGATAAGATGGTGGATTCAAGAAATGCCTTTCAGTAATAACTTTGAATGTTAACAGACTAAACTTACCAATTAAAAGATACAGATTGGCAGAATGGATTAAGAAAGATAATCCTGATATATGCTGTTTATAAGAGACTCATTTTAGACACAAGGATACAAAGAGATTGAAAGTGAAAGGATGGAAAAGATGTTTCACACAAGTTGTAACCAAAAGAAAGCAGGAGTAGCTATACTAGTATTGGACAAAACAGACTTTAAATGTAAAGACATCATGAGAGACAAAGGACACTATATACTAATTAAAGGGTCAATTCACCAAGAAGATATAACAATCATAAATGTTTATGCTCCCAATTAAGGCGCTCCAAAGTACATGAGACAGGCATTGGCAAAACCGAAGGAAGTGATAGATATTTCAACAATAGTAGGAGACTTCAATACACCACTCACCTCTATAGATAGAAGAGCCAGACAAAAGATCAACAAGGAAACAGAGAAGTTAAATAACTTGATAAATGAATTAGACCTAACAGATATATATAGGTCATTGCACCCCAAACACCAGAATATACATTCTTCTCTAGTGCTCATGGAACATTCTTCAGGATAGATCATATGCTGGGGCACAAAACAGGCCTTTATAAATTTAAACACACTGAAATTATTCAAAGCACTGTCTCTGATTACAATGTAATGAAACTGGATCTCAATAACCACCAAAGAACTAGAACTTTCACAAATATATGGAGATTAAATAACACACTCTTAAAAGAACTAGTGGAGCAAAAAAGAAATTGCTAGAGAAATCACTAGCTATCTGGAGATAAATGAAAACAATACAGCATATCAGAATTTATGGGATGCGGCAAAGGCTGTGCTGAGAGGGAAATTTATTGCCCTAAATGCCTATATTAAAAAACAAGAAAGAGCAAAAATTGAGGACTTAACAGCTCACCTGGAGGAACTGGCGAAAGAACAGCAAATTAATCCCAAAGCAAACAGAAGAAGAGAAATAACAAGAGATTAAAGCAGAGTTAAAGGAATGGGAGAACAAAAGAACAACAGAACCAAGAAAACCAAGCATTAGTTCTTTGAGAAAATCAATAAAATTGATGGGCCACTAGCAAGGCTGACAAAGCAGACTGGACTCCTTGTATTTACCACCACTTGGTTGCTCCCCTTCTCCCAGGCCTGGGGGACAGGTGGGGAGATGATAAAAGCCACCTGTCTCCTCCACGGCTGGCCCACCACATGGCTCCATTCAGGCTGGCAGCCCTGGCAGGGAGGCTGGGCTTGGGGAAGCCAGAAAGGTCCACCTGGGACCCCTCTTCCTGGCTGCACATTCCTGGTCCACCCTATGGCCCCTGAACCAAGAGCCACACCCATGTATCTACAACTGCATGGGGTGGGGGATGTCAGGAACCATCCAAACACTCCAACGTGCAAACCTGCCCCTCGACTCCACAGTCCACCAGGAACGTCCATGTGGGGGTGTGGCAGGGCGGCCGGGACAGAGATGGCAGGGGCTGGCCTGGCAGCACTAAGCTCCGGTCTCACGCCTGTGACCCAGGAGCTACAGGCATCTCCGACCTCAGGTCGCTGAGGACCTACATTGGACCTGCCAGCTGTGGCCTGCCCTACAGACCTTGGACTCTTACATTCCCACGGCTACATGAAATACTCTTATAAGTTTTATATTTACAGATATCTCCTGCTGATTGTGTTTCTCCAGAGACCCCTAGCTAATACACTCCCCATGGCCTTGCTGATCCCTGGCATGCCCAATAGCCTTCTCAACCAGCTCAAAGCACCCCAGCCACCCCGGGTCCAGAAGTGGCCTCACAGACCTCCTCCCAAAGCTGACCCCCTTCCAAGGGCCACCCCCCCAGCTCCATGAACACACCTCCCTCACTAGGACCGAGTTCCCAGGAGCCAGGTGCCTGGGCTCCCATCCCAGCTCTGCCCCCACCCCCACCCAGCGGGTGGCCTGGGTGACTGGGTGACCCACGGGCACTACTGAATCTCTTGGGCCAGGGCTGCACATCTCAGATGGGGTTGATGCCTTCGCAAGGTGGCCACAGAGACCCCAGAGTGCTTGGACGGGCAGGCCTGGGAGGTTCCCACACGGACACCCGACGGATGGACCAACCTCACCCGCCACCCTCTGCCCATCTGGCCATGCTCTTCCTCATCCACCCAGCAGCCCTCGTAGGTGGAGCCTGGGCTCACCCTCTCCCCCCACCTTCCAGTCTCACTGCCTGGGAGCAAGACCCCAAGACCCCACACAACCTAAATCCTCCTCAGGAGCCTCTTTCTCTTAGCAAAGACCAAAGCCCTTATAGGGCCACCCATACCTGACATGGGCCAGCCTCCACCCCACCCCAAACCACAGGATCCCGATACCCCCACCCCCCTGCCTGGACAGCATATACACAGGGCGGGGGGACATCCTCAAGCACCCCACCCCCACACACATACCCTGCCTGTCACCTCCTCTTCTTGAACTTGGTTCCACGTGTACCCACCTAAGTCCACCCAGCCCTAGGAAGGTTGGGCCACACCTGTGTGCAGACCTCAGGGCCACACGCAGTAGGTCTGCCAGCAGTGGGTGCCACACACAGTGGGTGTCATGCACAGTAGGTCTGCTGTGCAGTGGGTACCACGTGCCACATACAGTGGGTGCCATGTACAGTGGGTGCCATGCACAGATGCCACACACAATAGGTGCCACGTACAGTAGGCACCATACAGAGTAGGTGCCATGCATACTAGAGCCGCCGCTACGTGTAGTGTGTGCTCAGCAAAGGCAGGGACACGCCTCAGTCTCTGAGTCAGCATCTGAGGTGGCCAGCTCTAGAGCTGCAGAAGCCCTAGAGGGTGAACCAGTTTCCAACGGCACCTATCTCAGGGTCTGCCTCACCGGAGGGCCCTGCTCCACAACTGCAGCGACTGAGGCTCTCCTGACACCGCTTCAACACGTTTGGTGTCAGAAATAAAACAAAATCCCACTCAGCCAGATGACACCTGGCCCAACGGCCAGACCTGAATTTCTTGGTTTGAAATCTTCTATTTAAAAATCCCCACACACCTGTATTTAACTAGGCAAACACCTCTCACAAATTTATTGAGCTTAAACAACTTTATCCCATCCACCCCGCACCAAAGTAAATGGCAGAAAGGTCACTTGATCTTGTTCCTTTACTTCAGTTTCAGCGCTTTCTGATGTGTCTGAATGACTCATGGGCCAATCATTTTCACCCCACGAATGCTATTTTTCCCACATTCACAGATCTGAAACCTGCACAAACACAAGACGGGGGCGTTTTCTACCGAAAGCCACATTCTGTGCTGCGCAGTTTGGCCTAAGGCCCGAGACCTACAGGCACACACACGCTTGAGAGATCAAAAATCTTAATGTTACTAAAAGACCAACATCCAGAAATACTGCTTCCCGTGTGGGGACTGGCCACACCACTCTGAGAAATGCAAATGCCGCTTTAAAAAGGTTCACGACAAAAAGGTCCTTTAGCGAAAGTTAAAACTTCACTCAAAAACTGTCGCATATAAAATGAACGTCCTGTACCTCCAGATGTGATCCAAATGTGGCCGCAGGGACTAAAACAGGTACTTGCAGGTGCATGAACAGTTCATTCACGGCAGCCAAAAGGTGGAAGCAACCCAAGTGTCCGCCGAGGAACAGATAAACTAGGTGGGTATCCGTCCGACAGGCTAGTCTTCAGCATTAAAAAGGAATGAGGTTCTGACAACGTGCTGTGAAACAGCTGACCCGTGAAGACATTACATTGAGAGCTAGCGTATGATCTCACCTGGATGAAATCACTAGAATTAGGGGTCACCTGGGGCCTGGGAGCACGGGAATGGGGAGTTAATGCTTAAAGGGTTTAAACAGAGTTTCTGTTTCGGGTGGTGGAAAAGTTTTGGTAATGATGGTGGCAATGGGAGCACAACACTGTGACTATAATTAAAGCCACTGAACTGCAGGCTTGAGAGTGGTTAAAACGGGTTATTTTATGCTATGCACATGTTACCACTAAGAATCAGGCCAGGTGGAAAGGAAGGGCCCTCCTCTCCCACCTCCCCAGCTCCACCTCCCCGAGCTCAGGATAAAGGCACACAGCCATCCCAGACTCGCTGCCACAAGACTTCGTGGACTCTGGGCTCTCCAGAGCTGTAACAACTTCCAGGCTTTCGGGTATGACCATAAGCCACTAGGATCTCACTGAAAAGTGTACAAGTTTCCCCATTGTTTCACAATAAAACCTAAGCATCGGACTCTGGTTAACACCAGGGCTGACCTCTGTTTTGTTCTGTTTGGACACGGCGCTTTCTCCAGCATTTGGAATGACGGGTTGCATGGTCGGTGGTCTTTTGCTGCTCAGGCTCATTCAACACTAGTCAGAGGGCCTGAGAGAGGCAAGCAGCATCTCCAGGGGCAACTTTAAAGCAGGGCAAGAGCCGGCCCTGGAGGAATTCAGTTCGGCAGCAAATTCCTCAAACAGGGTCCCTGGGGTGGGCGAGCTCCAACCCTGACTGAACGCCCGCTCCCCCACTCCCTGGCAGGGAGACCGGAGAAAGCAGCAGCAGTATCCTAATACCACTCGCCTCCCAGGTACTGGAGGAATAAATGACACCATAAAAACAGTTCACACGGGAGGCAAGTGGGGCAGCGAAGGGTCCGGAGCCAAGACCTGGGTCACCGAGACAGTTCTGACACAGTGGGGAGCCCCCAACCCACCTGACTGTGGTCCAGGATGGGGGCACAGGAGGCAGGCGAGACCAGCTCCCCTGGATGGAACCCATCCTAAACCCTGCTTGCCAACCAATCCCCGGTCCATGTTCCTCATATACAGGGTGGACCCATTTCCCACTAAAAGCATCGTGCCCATGAAATTGAAAGCTTACCATTTTGGTTAACCTACCTCTATTGTAAGTCTTAAAACTGGGTAGATTGAAAATTAGTAGTCAATAAGAGGTAGGGATAAGGGGTATGGGATGTTTTTCTTTTAATTTTGTTTTCTGGAGTGATGCAAATGTTCTAAAAATGATCATGGTGATAAATGCACAACTACGTGATGATATTGTGAGCCACTGACTGTATGCTTTGCATAGATTATATGGTGTATAAAAATATTTCAATAAAAATAATAAAAGGGAAAAAAAACTATCATTTGGCCGAATCCTCTTCTATAGGCCAAAAATGTCACTCTGTTCTAATCAAGCAAAGGGGAAGACAACGGCAGATCTGGTATTGGGGGGTGGGGCTGGAGGAATGCAAGTGGGAATTACAGAAAATGAAAGTGGGAATTTAAGAAAGAAACTTTCGAGAACGCAAGGGGGAATTTTAGAGAATACAAGCGGGAATTGAGAAAAGCGGCTTTAGAAAATGCAAGTGGGAATTTTAGAGAATGCAAGTGGGAATTTAAGAAAGAGACTTTTTATCTGCAACACACATGACCTTTATTTTCCCACGAGCACTGCTCTCAGCAGCCACCTCCCTGCTTAACAATCCACCACCGAGGACCTATGTCACCTTCTCTACCCATTTCCCCAACCTCACAAAACCTACACTATTCACCTGCACACAGAACAGGCCGCCAAAACCTGTGCTGAATGATTGCACCACTTCAAAACAGGACCCAGGTGTTGGATCTTAAAAGCAAACAACTCTACTGGAACCTGTTTGCCACCCAACCCTTATATAAATAGTTACAGCCAACTGGGGGTGGGGCGGGAATCAGAAAATTAACTTTTTAATTCCTCCATTTCCTCCAGGATTTCCTTGAGGATACTGTATCATGGTTCATTGTTTCAACAACTCATCTGAAACACTGATGCAACCCACAGAGCTGGGCCTTTCCTGGGGACAACTTGGTCTCTGGACTAAATTACACATACCAACTGCTCACACCCCTGGGTGGACAGACAGGCAGGCCTCCTGTCCTTCAGCACCCCACCCCATCCCATCCTTCTCCATCATGTCTCCCTGCTCCCACGCCTTCTGTCTGTCCCTCCCTTCCCAGCCCGCAGGCCCTGCACGTTTGGCCGGCTGAGCTGCGGTCCCCTCCGGATCTGCTCACCTGCAGCCAGGAGCCGGGCGGGGACAGTTCCCACACAGCTCCACCATTGACCTGGGCAGGCCTCAAGGAACACCCAGATGTTCCTTGGTGCAGACCTGTGCCGGAGCTGCACCCACCTCAGGCCCCAATCAAACGGGGCCATGCATTTCAAAGAGCTCACCCAAAGGCTAGCACGCAGAAGCCTGATTGTTATTTTCCGGAGGAGACAGAAAAGCAAGACCAAGGGAAGTCCCGGGAGCCCCGGCCACATTAGAGGGTGACTCAGGGACCTATCCGGCAATTTCCAACGGTCCCACCCGGGAGCTAATTGGCACATGGGTGAACAATGACCTTTGATCTAGCCAGACAGCAGTGTCACTGACTGCAGAGCAGCACCCAGCAAAGCAGGCAACCCACAAGTTCCGGGGCCGGCTTTTAAACTGAGTGACTCAGGAGCCACAGGCCTGCTGGGAAAAGCACCAGGCAGGCCCGGTTTTGAACTTGAAGGAGTCTGGCCAGCTCCCAGCAGAAATGCTGCGGCAAGCAGCACGGCACCACCTCGACTCGCTGGGCCCCACGTTGGGGGCATGCCCCCAGCACAGATGCAGCAAGCGCCCCAAAGAGCCCGCCTGGCCCTGGTCCACAACACCACGAGCACGCGGAGCAGCCCCAGGCAGGTGGCTGCAGCGCTGGGCCAGCCTCGGGGAGCCGCTCCCCCACCCCCAGCCCCGGCCACTCACCGGTCACCGCTACCTCCATGAGCGCCTCGAGCGGCCGGTTGTTGTCCAGGTCCCGGCTGAGCTGCAGCTCGCCCGTGGCAGGGTCGAGCAGCAGCAGCCGGAGCTCGTTGCCCTGCAGGAAGGCATAGGTGAGGCTGTCCGAGAGGTCAGGGTCGTGGGCCGGGATGCGGCCGATGACACCGCTGGGGAAGCTGTTGGACTTATTGGTGACATAGTTGTTAAAGAGGATCTGGAAGTCGGGCAGCACAGGGGGGTTGTCGTTCTGGTCCAGGAGGCGGATGTGCACGGTGGCCCGGCTCACCAGGGGTGCCGACGTGGCCTGCACCACCAGCACATACTCCCGCCGCACCTCGAAGTCCAGCTCCGCCAGGGCGCGCAGGTCCCCACTCAGCAGGTCCAGCTGGAAGACCTCCGGCACGTTGCCCTCCACGATCTGATACATGATCTGGGCGTTGGGGCCTTGGTCGGGGTCGTGGGCACGGATCCTGGCCACCACGGACCCCACGGGGCTGTTCTCCTCCACCAGCAGCTCCAGCTCGTCCCTCTCGAACACCGGGGGGTTGTCATTAATGTCCAGGACGGCCACCTGGACTTCCACAGAGGCACTGAGGGGCGCCGGGCTTCCCCGGTCCACGGCCAGAGCCCGCAGGTTGTACACGGCCACGTTCTCCCGGTCCAGCCGGCGCTGGGTGCGGATCACGCCGGACGTGGGCTCGATGTAGAAGTCCCCGTCGCCGTCGTCCCCGCCCTGGAAGGTGTACAGCAGACGGCCATTGGGGCCCGAGTCTCGGTCCGTGGCAGAGACCTGGAGGACGCTGGTGGATGGTGGGGCATCCTCGAAGACCGAGCCCTGGTAGAAATCCCGCAGGAAGCGGGGCGCATTGTCGTTGGCGTCAAGGATGAGGATCTCCAGGGAAGTGGTGTCGGACTTCTGCGGGATGCCATTGTCCCGGGCCGTGATGGCCAGTGTGTAGGCGGCCTGGTCCTCGTAGTCCAGCTCGGTGGTGGTGTAGACGGTCCCAGTGTCCGGATGGATGCGGAACTGCAGCACAGGGTCCTCTAGCACGTAGGTGATGCGGGCGTTCTCGCCCGTGTCCTCGTCTGTGGCGCTGATGGTGGCAATGGAGGTGCCCACCGGCCGGTCCTCACTGACACTCACCGTGTAGTGGGAGCTCTGGAAGACGGGCCGGTGCGTGTTGGCATCGGTGACATTGATGAAGACCTGCGCAGTGTGTGACCGGGTGCCGTCGGACGCGGTCACGGCCAGCACGTACTGCCGCTCCTGCTTGTAGTCCAGCGGCAGGGCCAGCGTGATGAGGCCACCGCCGCTCTGGCTGCTGAGCGCAAAGCGGTTGCGCGTGTTGCCGCCGGTGAGCTGATAGGTGATCACGCTGTTGGCGTCGCGGTCGCGGGCCTGCAGGGTCAGCACGCTGCTCCCCACTGCCGCGTCCTCGTTCAGACGCAGCTCGTACACGGGCTGTGTAAATACCGGGTCGTTGTCATTCACGTCCAGCACCGTGACCGACACGCTGGCCGAGGAGCTCATGGGCGGGGAGCCATGGTCCACGGCCTCCACCCCGAAGCTGTAGTGCTCCACCTCCTCGCGGTCCAGCTCAGCGCACACGGTGATCCAACCCGTGCTGTTGTGGATCTGGAAGGGGAAGTCCTGGGCCACGGCGGGAGCCTCCAGCCCTGCGGCAGCAGCGGACGTGTCCACCAGGCGGTAGCGCAGGCGGGCATTCTCCCCCGCGTCTGCGTCCACTGCCTGGATGTGCAGCACCGAGTGACCCAGGGGCACGTTCTCCAGCACGGCGGCCTGAAAGGGGCTGCTCACGAAGATGGGGGCGTTGTCATTCACATCCAGCACCTGCACAGACACCAGCCCCGAGGAGTTGATGAGCGGGGGCCGGCCCCCATCCTGGGCCTTGAGGCGCAGGGTGTACTCACGGATGGCCTCGAAGTCCAGCGGGTTGATGACGTCCAGGCTTCCGCTGAGCGCGTGCAGGTAGAACTGGCCCTTGAGGTTCCCGCTGACAATGCTGTAGTGGATGGCCGCGTTCTGGCCCTGATCGCGGTCCGTGGCCTGCACGCGCAGCACGGGCGTGTTGACGGCCACGTCCTCGGGCACCTGGACCATGTAGCGCTTCTCGCTGAACTGGGGGTAGTTGTCGTTCTCGTCCTCCACCGTGATGTGCACGGTGGCCGTGACGCTGAGCGGGCCCGGGTTGCGGCCCTGGTCGTTGGCCTCCACCAGCAGCTGGTACGCGGCCGCCTCCTCCCGGTCCACCGGGGCCCGCGTGCGCACCACGCCCGAGCGCGAGTCGATCTCGAAGACGCCGCCCGCGCCCTGCAGCAGGCGGTAGCGCATGTTGGCGTTGGAGGGCGCGTCGCCATCGGTGGCGCGGATCGTCAGCACCTCGTAGCCTACCTCCAGGTTCTCGCGCACGCGCTCGCGGTACTCGGACTGCTCAAAGACAGGGCTGTGGTCGTTGGTGTCGCTGACCGTGACAGTGAGGTAGGTGGCGGCCGAGCGCCGCGGCGAGCCGTGGTCCACGGCGCTCACCTTGAGCACGTGCGTGTCCTTGGTCTCGCGGTCCAGCTCGCGGGCCGTGCTCACGGCGCCCGTGGCGGAGTCGATGAGGAAGTAGCCATTGGAGCGCTCGTCGAACAGCGCCTCCATCTGGTAACTCAGGCGCCCCGCCTCGCCCTCGTCGGGGTCGTGTGCGCGCAGCTCGATGACCGCCGTGCCCGCCGGCTCATTCTCGGGCACCGACACCTGGTAGCTAGGCAGCGGGAACTGCGGGCTCGTGCTGTCGCCCGCGCCCCGTCGGGCCCGCCGCGCCGCCCCCGCCACATCCTGGGGACGGCTTGGGGACGGCGACGGGCCAGACGTCCCCGCGGCCGCCTCGAGCGCCAGCTCCGCGCGGACGGGGCCGGCCACGCGCCGCAGAGAGCAGAGCAGAAGCAGGCAGCCGGGCCGACGCGGGCAGCCGGGCCCCGGGCGCCGCAGGCAGCGACAGGCAGGGAAGGAGGGCAGGACGGCAAGCGCCGAGTGCCGCGTGGCCCCAACGCCGGGCGCCGGGAAGCAGAGCGCTGAACCCGGTCCCGACGCCGGGATCACTGACCCAGCGCGCAGCTCCGCGGCGGGGTCCGCCCCGCCCCGAGCCCGGGGGCCGCAACCGTAGCGGTGCCCAAGCGCCCGCAGCCGACGGCTCAGCGCCGTCGGGGCGCCGCGCACTACCGGGCGGGCGGGCAGTGGCAGCGGGCGTCCCCCGAGGCGCGCGCAGCCCCGGGCTCCCGCGGCCGGCCCGCGCCGCCGCCCGGCCCGGTTCATGACCAGCTGCTCCTGCAATGCCCGGGGCGTGCGTGCCGCGTCCAGCGCGTAGCTCCAGCCGGGTCCGAGGGCGAAGGCGCGAACCCCGCCGGGGACGCGCAGCTCCCAGGCGGCCGCTCGGGGCCCCAGCGCGGGCAGGGTGGCGGCGACGGCCAGGAGCAGCAGCGCGGGCAGCACGGGCGGCGGCGGCGCCATGGTCCGGAGCCCGCGCGCGGCGCCCGAGCACAATCCATACACCCGGCGCGTCTCCGCATCCACCCGGCGCAGCCGCGGGGCGCCTCCCGCCCGCCCGCCGCCGACCCCTTGGAGCAGCCTGCGTCCTGCCGCCCCGGCCTCCTGGGGGCCCCCGCCGGGGGCACCAGGGCCCACGCGCCCAGCCTTCCCCGCAGCTTCCACTTCGAGAGCACTTTGCAAAGTTGGCGAAGTTGATTTCAAGATGGCTCCTCAGCGCGTCCCGGGAGGGCGCCGCGCATCAACCTGCGGCGGCGAAGGCGGCTCCAGGTGGCTCCGACTTGGGGCTCGGCCGGGAGGCCGTGGGAAGTAGGGGCGGGCCCAGAGTTGGGCGGGGGCTGCCGTCCCGGGGCGGGCTCGACGCTACGCCGCACAGACCCCGGCGGCCGGCTGCTGCCTGGGCGGTGCGCTCCTCTCCGCCTGGCCCGCGCCCCTGCCGCCCGCGCTCTCCCCGCCCCCGGCCCGCCCTGCCCCGCCCCCGGCCCCACCGAGTATTGTTCTGCCCCGAGGGGAGCTGACCCCAGAGGTGCGCGCCGGAGGGTCGCCAAGGAGACGCGGGGGCGCAGCAGGGCGGGGCCAGGGGGCCGGCCCACTTCCCTGGGTCCTCCGCCCCCACCCTCCCTCCACAGAGGGCGGGGCCGCGGGAGCCGGGGCCGGGAAAGGCTAGCCTGGGGGGCCCCCGGGCGGCCACTGCCAGCGGGGCTCCCACGACGCACCTCGGGCACTCGGGTGAGGCCAAAAGTCACCTCCCACCCGGGGAGGAGCTGATGCGCCCAGGCCGCCTCGCGGGTTGGACCCCGGGGGCGACCGGTGCGGAGGACAAGTGGCCCCGCGCTGGCGGGGAGGGGTCCCGGGTGCCTGTGCTGGTGACAGACCCGCAGCCGCGACTCTGGGCCGTTACACATTGACCTCAACACGCAGGGAGGCTAAGTGGCTTTACCCCGACAAAAATTTCCCTGGGCTTTGAAACCCAGTAAGCATCCAAGCGGATTCGGGCCCCACCGGGTTTAAATGGTAGCCCTTAAACGAAGAGAAAACAGCCTGGACAGACAACTGGGGTTTGGGGTGAGGACGACGGAGGGGCGCTCGTCTTCCCGCTCGCAGTCCGGCCCCAAGGGTCCCAGCTCCTCCCAAAGCTCAGTGGCGGGAGTGAGCGCCTAGAGCTGACCACTGCCTGGGAGGGTGCGGCCTTAGTTCTCCGCGGACCCCTCCCCACCCCGACTAGGGTACCGCGGGGGGCCCGGGTTTTGGGACCGTGCAATCCCCGGGTGGGCTGTACTCCCCCTGGGGGGACCTCTACGTGCCAACACCCACTCCTGCCACTGGGGTTTCAGCTTCCCCTTTGTTGAGGGTGGGGGACACAGGCTGGATCCCTAGCATTCCCAAGAAGGTTCCTCCCGAGTCCGGGTGGGAGACTTTGGGGAGTCACCCCTGGAGGGTGGTGTTGGGCCACTGCATTTGGGGTCTGGTCTGCAACAAGGAACGTGGGTGGCTTTAGAAATGGGGAAGGGCTTCTCCTCTGCCATGATATGAAAGCACATCAGCAAACAAATGCAAGAGCTTTTTGCTCAACCAGTTTTGCTCAAAGTTGCTGAAAAGAATGTGTTTGGGCTGAAGCCAAATACGAGCATTTTCTCCCCATTAGCAATGATTTGAAGACGTTATTATTGAAAGGTGGTTGCTTTGGAACCTTTTAATTCTGGGAGTTTCCACTGTCAAGCTATCTTGAGAAATGTATGCTTGGAGGGAGGATAAAGGAAGGAGAAAGGTCCATGATTAAATGTGACCCATCCAGGACCTCCCCAAGCTACCCTTTGTCTTTGTTGGAGAAGAGCAAAGGACAGGAGTTTAGGGGTGAGAAGATGGAGAGGACCTCTGAGCCCTGTTGGTGGTACCCATGGAAGCTTCTGGACTGGGCCAGGTAGAGCTGAAGCTGGAGCACCCCAGAAAGCGGATATTTTGCAATAGAGCTTTCAGTAGGGTGGGTTGGGTTTAAATAAATAAAGGATTCTGTTGCACTGCGCTTGCTGGTTTTTAAAAATTCGAATGCAGTGAATGGGTCTGGGCGTGGGCGTGGGCATGCTTTCCTGGGATAGGACACTGCCTGGTTGCAGGGTGCCCGCAGGGACTGCCCTTCACCTGGTCGCAGGCCCGGAAGGCAGGGCCAGGAACACAGAGAGTCTCACCAGCAGCAAAGGGCAGAAAGACCGGGTGTGATCCCATTTGCGTCCAGCTTAGAAGTCGGCCCAAACTCTCCGTTTCCATTAGGAAGGCTCAAAATAGGGTCGAGTTTAGGAAAAGCAAGGCCCAAGGGCCTGTGGGGCCAGGGGGGGTGTTTCTGTTCCTTGCCCCCAGGGCTGCTGGAACAGTGGCTCTACAGTCCCCCACCGACCCTACATACGTGTCTGGTACACACTTTTATACACACATGTCATAATCCACAATTTTA
Organism: Myrmecophaga tridactyla; assembly: GCA_004026745.1. Classification (NCBI taxonomy): domain Eukaryota; kingdom Metazoa; phylum Chordata; class Mammalia; order Pilosa; family Myrmecophagidae; genus Myrmecophaga; species Myrmecophaga tridactyla. Next base: position 42,154 of record PVIY010019080.1, read on the forward strand.
TAAAGGGGTGAGGAGGAACAGAAGGGCAGCCTGTTGTGGGCCATGTGACCAGGCCACTGCGTCACCCCGCCCCCCATCTGAGATAGCTGGCGCCATTGGGTCCTGTTCCCAGTCTGCCACTGAGCGGCCGCGTGGCCTTGGCTAAGGCCCAGCTCCTCATTCCCCCCGCAGAGAGCACCAAGCCCTGATCTGTGGCACTGGGGAGGGGGTCCCTGGAGCAGCTGCATACCGTGGCTTACTGTTGTCACCTGCTCCCCAGGGCTCCGTTGGAATTGTGTTTTCAGTTATGGACTCAGAGCGTGTCCCCATGCTGGTGGGGAGACAGGGGCCTTAGTGTCCACCTAGTTCCCCAAGCGTACCTGTGGTCAGGGGCCAAGATGCTCCATTCCAGGTGTTTACCGGGACGTGGATCCGAGGCCCGCTGAGTAGAAGGGACATACCTGGTGCCCCTGAAGTGGGCGTGGCACCTGTGGCCTGGGCCCACACTCCCTGAGGGGCTGTGGCTGGTGTCTGTGCTCCCCCCTCCCCTTCCCCTTTAGTGGGGAGGGGGTTCTCCCAGGTCTGTTATTTCTGAGGACACATTGACTCTTGGGGGGGCCCCTCCTAGGGGGTCACAGAATGGGGAGGGGCTTAGACTTTAGCACTAGACCCCCAGATAAATCCTGCCCCCTACCCCTACCCCCACCCCCAACCACTGGCCTGAGACCACGCATCTAAGCTGTAACATGTGCCACCAATCACAGCTGCCGCCCACTCCTACGGCCCTGCAAATCTTGATGTTTATACTTTGCATGCGCCCCCTGAGGGCTTTCACGTGGAGGGAGCACTTTTAGAAATAAAAATAGTTTTGGAAAGAAAAAAAAGGCAGAAGCTTTGAATTTCTCGTGTTGTACAGGTTCTAAAAAACAACTCAAATTTTGTTTTGCCCGGGGCTCAAACTAGAACCCACATGCATTCTGGAATCTGTTCCCTGCACAATAAATTCCTAGGCCACTTTTAAACTGGGAGCGTCAAGAAAACACCCCATAGGGGAAGCAAGAACCTGTGTCCGGTCACAGGCTACTATGCCCTTTTTCTTTTTTGAATCCAGGAGGCAAAAGCCTCTTGGAAACAGAGTTTGTCACCTCCCTCTCCCCTCCCCACCACCCACTCACCTTGGGTGGGGTTTGACTCACGGCAAACTGAAAGTTAAAACAGGGAGCAAAAAATGGGATCTTGGGCGGCTGCCGTGGCTCAGCAGGCAGAGCTCCAACCTGCCATGCTGGAGGTCTGGAGTTCGATCCCTGGTGCCTCCTGCCCATATGCAAATTAAAAAAAAAAATTATAAAAAATGGGATCTTGAGTTAATTACACTGTTGATAGGGGCAAGGGATAGAAGGAATTCAGATTCTGATCAGTTTTATGTACCAGCGCCTCTATGACACACCAGGACAATGTTACAACAAAAAAAGAAACATGTTTTCCTATTTGGAAGTAGCCAGAACCTGCCTAAATAGAAGGCTGGAATTTTTTGCAACCCCCCACCCCATCCCGTTTTGCCCCTGGACTGCCAGGTGGGTGGATGGGCCTCTGGGCGAAGGCCCCTCCTGGGAACTCCTCTCACACAAGCCCTCCCTAGGTGCCACCACTGCCAGCTTGACCTATGCCCCTCCTCTGGGGAGGTCACGCTCGAGGAAGGTTCTGGGACATTCTAGAAGATGGCTTGGGCAGGGTTGCAGTCTCCATTTCCAGTGTGCCTGGAAATACTTCCATTCACACTCTCTTGCTCATGAACACAGGGTGACAGGCACAGGTCCCGTGTCCAGGGGCTGCCATGGCCTGCCCCTGGAGAGCCTGGATGGGAGGGAAGACAAGCTCCCGTCGCCCCTCCCGGACCAGCCTGGCCTGTCCGCGGGCTACACTGGCCTCTAGTAGCTGAACCCGGAGCCTCCCACAATGCTCGCCTCCCTCCCTCTTGCCACAAATGCCCACCAGACTCTGTCACAAGCAGGTGACAGAGGCTACCAACCAACCCTCTTGCTCCTCGGCCACTGTGATGAGAGCCTTGTGTGTGCACACACGAGGCCACGCAGCGCTGCATGTGTGCAGTCCCCACCTGCCAGCGTGAACAGGTTGCCCTGGGGCCCCCAAGGCCTGGGCTGTCTGCAGGGTAAGGAGGGACCACTGAGTGTCTTGGCACCCAGCTTGGGGGACAGTCACCCACACTCCCAGGACCTGGCCCTCGGGTACCTGGAGGGCACAGGGCTGCGCTTGGGGAGGTAGCCGGAGGAAGAGCCACATGGTAGGTGGGCTCCCTGCAGGAGGGGGGCTGCTGAGGGGCCCCCACAGAGGGCCTGCGCTTGGCAGTCCTGCACGCATGTTGGTACCTGCTCTTTCTGTCCCTATCATTGTCGTTGCCTCCAACCTCATACACGTGAAACCCTGAAAGCGATATGAGGGGTACACTGTTGTCTTCCTTCTTTCTCTTCTCTACATACCCCCAATTTTTTTTAACTGGGATATAACTGACATGCCATAAAATTCACCCTTTTTGGGGGAAAATTCAACTTCCCCAAGTGGAGAATTCTTGATATTCTCACAAGCAGTGGGGACAACCAAAGCAATAGGCGGAGCCCCCAATCTGGGGGGTTGTTTATATGAAACTTAACCCCACAAAGGATATGTGAAGCCTACTAAAAATTAGGCCTAAGAATCACCCCCAAGAGAACCTCTTCTGTTGCTCAGATGTGGCCTCTCTCTCAGTCAACACAACAAGCAAACTCACCACTCTCCCCCGTCTACATGGGACATGACTCCCAGGGATGTGGACCTTCCTGGCAACATGGGACAGAAATCCTAGAATGAGCTGGGACTCAGCATCAAGGGATTGAGAAAACCTTCTCGACTGAAAGGGGAAGAGAGAAATGAGACAACATAAAGTGTCAGTGGCTAAGAGATTCCAAACAGAGTAGAGAGGTTATCCTGGAAGTTATTCTTACACATTAAATAGATATCACCTTGTTAGTTAAGGTGTAACAGAGAGGCTGGAGGGAACTGCCTGAAAATGTAGAGCTGTGTTCCAGTAGCCATGTTTCTTGATGATGATTGTATAATGATATAGCTTTCGCAGTGTGACTGTGTGATTGTGAAAACCTTGTGTCTGATGCTTCTTTTATCTACCTTATCGACAGATGAGTAAAACATATGGATTAAAAATAAATAAATAATAGGGGAACAAATGTTAAAATAAATTTAGTAGATTGAAATGCTGGTGATCAATGAAAGGGAGGGGTAAGGGGTATGGTATGTATGAAATTTTTTTCTGTTTTCTTTTTATATCCTTTTCTGAATTGATGCAAATGTTCTAAGAAATGATCATGATGATAAATACACAACTATGTGATAAAAAAAGAATGTTCATATTGTACGTTGATTGGTTTTATTAATAAAATTTTTTTTTTTAATTCACCCTTTTTAAAGCATACAGTTCAGTGACTGTTGGTATGCTCACAAAGTTGTGCCGGTGTTACCACTGTCTAATTTGAGAGCATTTTTGTCACCCTAAAAAGAAACTCCACACCCACTAGCGTTGTTCTCTCTCCCCAGCCCCTAACAACTACCCATCAGCTTTCTGTCCTTAAGGGCTTCCCGCCTGCTCTGGAATCAGCCCTGGGATTACACAGTAGTCATCCTTCCGTGCCTGGCCGGTCACCAAGCAGAACACTCTCCAGGTTCCTCGGTGTCGTGACCAGCATCGGCCTTCCATTCCTCTTTTAGGGCTTTGAATAACCTCCCTTCCTTTAGTCTGGCAGAACAAGGCAAGGCGACAGTTCTCTCTGCAAAATTGCATGCAAAATCCTTTTTGAAATGATTTAGTTTTATATTTTGACATTGAAATCACAACAACAGCTATCAGCCGTGGCTCCCAGGGGACTTTTCCTGGATACAGGGACGGGCAGTGATGCTCCCAAGGCACCATTGGCAGAGTGGGGACCGGACCGGTGACCTCTGCCACCACCCCACCCCCAGCCCCATGGGAGCGACAGTCCAGCTCTCCTGTCCCACCTGCCCAGGGCATCACCTCCTGCCTGGAATGGGAGACAAAGGAGCCCCCCAGGCAGAGCCCGCAATCACCATACCCCACACCTGGCTTCCCCTACCCCTCACATACCTGTTCACTCACCAACTCATTCATTCGTTCATTATTCATTCAATACCATGGTCAACAAAACAGAACACACCTCTGCCCCCAGGGAGAGCTTATTCTCCTGGGAGAATAAAGACAGTAAGTATGAGCAAATATACAATTTCAGGCAAAGATAAAAGAAGCAGAATAAGGGTGGGGGTGGGGAGTGGCTGTTTGGGGTAGGATGATGTGGAAAGAGGAAGGGCCTCTGGGCCAGGGGACAGGGGGGCAGAGACT
>PVIY010019081.1:0-46435 GCA_004026745.1 Myrmecophaga tridactyla
CAGTTCACGGCCATGTTCCGGCGCAAGGCCTTCCTGCACTGGTACACGGGCGAGGGCATGGACGAGATGGAGTTCACCGAGGCCGAGAGCAACATGAACGACCTGGTGTCCGAGTACCAGCAGTACCAGGACGCCACCGCCGATGAACAAGGGGAGTTCGAGGAGGAGGAGGGCGAGGATGAGGCGTGAGAACTCAGAACTGAAAGCAGGTTAGGGTCAGATGTAGAAGGAAAGCAAGGGGGAGGGGGGCTTCCTGGTGACACTATCTGGGCAGTGGAAGGGAAAAAGCATGGTCTACTGTAGGCGTGCGCTGGTTCTCTGGTGCTTCTCACTGTTGCCTGCCACTTTTCTTGTTTGTGTGTGATGTTGGTTCCATGGTATTTCCGAACTACTGTTGTAATGGCTAAAACCGCATAAACGTTTGTGTCTTTGACGATGCCCTCTTCTCTTTCTCTGCCTTTTTCTCTTGATTGAGTTCTCTGTTCTCAATTTCAGTGTCGCTTCCCGATCAAGCGACACGAAATGCATCTTTTAACAAAAGGGGAGGGACAGGTCACAGTTCAAATGAATTTACCGTCAGCCTGGTAAAGTCGAACCCTCTACAATCACACCCAATTTAAGGTGGGAAATTCAGCTGAATTTCAAAATGCTTTGAATTAAGGATTCTATTGGTTGGAAGGGTGCCTGCTCCAAAATACACCGTGTAGTTTCATGGAGAAAATCGTACTGTGTGTTTCTTTCCTTTACAAAAAACATTTTTAGGAGATTGGTACATGCATACAGTACACGATTCTAAAGGGTAGAGGGTGGAAATTTGTTCTCCGTTTCTTCAGTCCTGGGCTCCCTTCCACACGGCTTTCTTCCCCAGAAGGCAACGTTCTTATCATCTTCCTGCATCTTTGCAAAAATATTCTGTGTATTTCCAAACCTATATAAAATATTCCCTTCTTCCTTGATACAGCAAACACTGTCCTTTTTTCACTTAACAGTATATCTTGAAGATACAGAGCTCCTCCTTTCAAATGGATACATAGTATCTATTATGAGATTGTATCATATTTTATCTGACCAGTTCCCTATCAGTGGCCATCTAGGATACTTACACTTTTCTCCAATAGTGTAATGCTGTAACAAAACCTTTTGTGCCTATGAAAATAATAATCCTGCAAATTTCTGTAAGTAGAATTTTCCATCAAAGGGTAAAAGATACTATGTCTTTGTCAAGTTATGAAATAGCCTATATTTTGGAATGGCCAAAGATTTATAAATACTTAATATGCCAAAATTCTCAGGCAGCTTTTCTTTCCAGCAATAACATTTATAGTTTTCTACAAACTATTTGGACTTCAGTTCACCTCACTTGAACCTCTATGGAATTAGAAATTCCAGATTGTCAGAGAATTTTACTTTAAATAAGCAAGGAACAATAATTTTCATGGCCCAGGTTAACAGGTATTGCCATGTGCCATACAGAATTTGGCAACTCGCCCCAAGTCACTTATCCAAGATATAAAGCAGAGATGGATTTGAACCCAAAACTGACGCTAGACTTAAACTCAGTTACTAGAGAAACCATGGGATTTCAGCAAGTGATTTCAATTAAGATTATAGGCTTCTACAGGGTAAATTACACTTTGTGAAAATTGCCAACTGCTGCACTTTAACCTGGTTCAGTCAGTATCTAATTTGGGGATGGAAATGGAGTGCAAGTTAGAAACAAATGTACAAAAAGTTCATAAAGAAAACCACACGTTTAAGATTTTTCTATTTTTTCAGATAGGTTCAAAATTAGAAAAATATAACTTTAAATCGGGCTATATTTGTTTCATTCCACTTAACTCTACTACTTAAATATTTAAATAAACAAACAAAAGGTGAGGGGTAAGGGATTTCCACATTAAAGAAGTGGAAGAATATTTGAAAAATGGTTCCACAGAAAAAAGCATGAGCAATACCAGTCTAAATATTGAGCAAATAAATTAGTTCTACCAAATGCTCCCTTCATTGCAAAAGAGTGCCAGTTCACTTTCCAGGTATCATAAAGCCCAAAATCAAAGAAGGCACAAGAACCAGAAGGTTCAGTTCCAGTTTTCTATCCTTACCAGTGCATTCCTGCTGAGCTGGTGTAAAGCTTCCAACTATATAATTGAAAGGTGACATTGGTTTCAAATACCCTGAACACTTGGGCTAGCTGCCCGGGTCCCCTGGATCTATCTTGGCCCCTCACTGCCTACAACCTGTCAGAAAAATGACCAATAGGTTTGGTGACGAGTGGACACTGCCAAGGGCTTTCTGGCATACTGGAAGTGCTGTGCTTCCCGTTTCCACCTCCTCAGAAGGGAAGGCAGGTGCCTCGCAGGCCAGCCTGCTCGCCAGTCAGCATGCCATCGTCTGCATGCTGCTCGAGCCTTTTTGGCATGAATGGACCAGTGTGAGCCAGACTGCACGACCAAGAGATGCCTGGGAGTCTCCAGAGCCACGGTCATATAATCTAGGCCCTAAATTCATATATGGGAAAATAGTCCCAAATCCGGGAAATGCTGACTCCAACCTAGATGAAGAGATGACAACTTGAAACTCCGTTTCTTTACCACTGTGAAATGGGATTTGGTGGTGGTGGTGGTGGTGGTGGTGGTTTGTATGTGTGAGAATGCATGTGTGGGTGGGTGTGTTCTCAAAATTTCCCAAAGAAAATGTTCTATTCCCCCTGATGCAGCACCAAGGAGAATATTCACGGTTGGCAGGTGTGGCGTCCAAATAGGATGGGATGTAGGATTCAGAGGTTGGGGTTTGAAAGGAGGATGTGCAGTTACCCTGAGGTTGTCCTGGGAGAAAGAGAAGGAGCTGGAACCCCAACGTGCTCCAAACTGGCCTATACTTCTAATTAGGCCCAAAGAGGATCTAAGGCTGTTTGGTTTCCCACTTCATTACTAAAAATATATTAGACATATAAATTTGAACTAAAATACCCTTAAGGGAGTATCTAATTCAACCTTAGTTCATAAGTAAGGAAACTGAGCTTAGAGACCTCCTGTCTTAGACTGCAGAACTCATTCTGCACACATCAGGTTTTGGACGCAGCATTCTTTTCTTTACAGACGCATCTCTCTGGTCCTTTGAGGACTATGAAGAAAGGAAAGATCCCTCTCTTGCTTCAAGGAAAAACCCAAAGGGTTGGGCACAGATAGAATGCTAAGCCTTTGTTAGAGACAAAGGAGTCACTTTGCTGGGGTGATGTTGCATTCCTGACTCTAAAGCTCCACATGCATGATGCCTTAATGCAACTATGATTGTGAGAAGACAGTCCTATTACCGGATATTTAATTGAGAAAATGAGTAGGAGGTTAATGAAAACTGTTTCGAGTGCCACTTTTACACACCCCATTTTAGTTCAATGTGACTTGTACGCTAGGCAAAGCTACATGACAATGCCTACAATGCTGATTTTTTCCCCATGTGTCCTACTGTGAGACTGTGCTTTGCTAAATGTGCTTCGTAATTGAGCCATTCACTAAAAAAAACATGCAATTATGCCATTGTTTCTTCATCTCCCTCCTCTACCCCATATGTTTATCGTAAGGCATGTTTGCTGACACGTGCCCAGAACAGCCTATTTTGGTGCAGTCTACTTCACCCCAAATGCTTCATAGTCATTTTTTTTTCTTTTTCTTTTAATTGAGATATAATTCACACTCCGTAAAATTGGCCACTTAAAAGTGTACAATTCAGTGTACACTTACATAGTCTCAGAGTTGTGCAACCATCACCACTGGATAATTCCCAGAACATTTTCATCACCTCTAAAGAAACCTCTCAGCCCCTAGCAACCACGAATCTTTCTGTCTCTATGGAGTTACTTATTACAGACATTTCGTTTAAATGGAATCAAATAATTTGTGCTCTTTTGCGTCTGGCTTATTTCACTTAACATAATGTCTTCTGGGGTGCACCATGTTGTAGCATGTATCAAAACCCCATTTCTTTTTATTGCCAAATAATAGTCTAACGCTTGAATTTTGTTCATCCATTGTTTAGCATATAGATTTTGTTTATTCATCCATCAGTTGTACACATAAGTCATTTCTACTTTTTGGCTATTAAGCTTAATGCTACAATGACCATCCATGCACAGGTGTTTGTGTGGACATGTGTTTTCATTTCTGTTGGGTCTCTACCCTAGGAGTAGAACCATATGTTAACCCTGTGTACATAAAGTCATTTGACTTCCATCTAAGGATGCATATCTTTTCAGATTGGCCTAGAAGGCAAAAAGGGAATGGAAATCAGCTATGTCTTAGGGATTTTGTCTTAGAATCATAAAGTCTTAGAAGTGGAGGGAACTATAGAGACCTTCCAATGTGACCCCACCAGGTTACAGATGAGGAGACCAAGGCCCCATCTAGCAATGATCACACGTTACTGCAACAGTCAGCTCTGATGCTCAGCTTCTAACAGCAGTGGTTTATAGTTTTTTTTTTTTTCCAGTCCAGGCTGGATAGCGCCACAGTTCCCCCAATGCCCCAGATTCCTATCCTTCTGCTCCTCCAATCACTGCGGTTGGCTTTCATCCCCACGGTCTCAGGAGGCAAGGTGGCCACTGCGGCTCCAGTGGTTATATCTGGGTTCCAGATAAGAAGAAGGAGGGAGGCACTGACCCAAGAGTCCCCTCTGATGATCTCTGCTTACATTTTATTGCCTATTCTTTTTCACCAGTAACCCTGAGAGATTTAGTCTCAGCTGGAAATATTATCCCTCCTAACAATTTAGAGGTTCTGGTAGGAAGGAAGGAGTGGAGAATGCACATTTTGCCAGTAGTTTCTCCCCCGATTAGAGTGACTAAGAAGCAACAGATCTCTTAGCTCCTCTTTCTGTACTTTCTGTAGACCTAAGTTTGCAAAATATTCCAGGAAAACAGAGGACCAACGACTGAATGAACAATATCTTGATCAAAATTTCTAGAAAATGTTTACTCTTCTTACTATTGGGACTTTCTAGTTTTTAGTCAATTGACAACACATATCCATGACCTCCAGGGAACACAGTGTCATGTTCACAACAGGTGTATTTGTTTCCTGTGGTTGCCGAAACAAATAACCATAAACCGGGTGGCTTAAAGCAGCAGAAACTTATTTCCTCTCGGTTCTGGATAGGCAGAGTCTGAAATCATACTCCCTCTGAAGGCTCTAGGGAAGAACCCTTCCTTGCCTCTTCTAGCCTCGGGTGGTTTGCCCGCAACCCTTGGCCTTGATTGGTTTGCAGCTGCAGCACTTCAATCTCTGCCTCTGTCATCACCTGGCATTCTCCCTTCCTCTGTGTTCACATTTCCCAATTCTTATAAGGACACAAGTCATATCAGATTTGGAGCCCACCCTACTCCAGTGTGACCTCAACTTAACTTGATTATAGCCACAAGGACCCGATTTCCAAATAAGGTTGTGGTGGTTAGATTCAGTTGTCAACTTGGCCAGGTGAAGGCCCCTAGTTCTGTTGCTGTGAACATGAGCAATGGTAGGTGAACCTCATCTATTGCTGATTACATCTGCAGTCAGTTAGGAGGCGTGCCTACTGCAATGAATGACATTTGATTTAATTGGCTGGTGCTTAAATGAGAGAGCGCAATGTAGCACAGTCAAGCAGCTCAGCATTCCTCATCTCAGCACTTGCATCTCAGCCCAGGCCTTTGGAGATGCAGAAAGAAATCACCCCAGGGAAAGTTGTTGGAACCCAGGGGCCTGGAGAGAAAGCCAGCAGAGACCATCCTGTGCCTTCCCACATAAGAAAGAACCTCAGTGGAAAGTTAGCTGCCTTTCCTCTGAAGAACTAACAAAATAAATCCCTTTTTATTAAAAGCCAATCCGTTTCTGGTGTGTTGCATTCTGGCAGCTAGCAAACTAGAACAAAGGTCATGTCCACAGGTTCCAGGTAGACATGATTTATGGGGTGACCTATTCAAACCAGTATGGAAGGACATGCTGATCACGAGCATTTGTTGGCTAAAGCAATGGGGTTTTTTTCCTGATGGGCTTACAGTGATTTGCAAAACTGGTCAATGAGGAGGAAGGATCACGGCTACTGTGGTGAACTTGGCAAGAGGGCAGTCCCCAGGGTGTACGCTGGACCCTGTCCAGTAGACACCAGAAACAAAGGCGAATCAGCCAGGAGGAGCTCAGAATCTGGGAGGTCAGCTGAGAAGGGAGAAGACTTTGGAGGCTAAGGCAGGAAGATCCAAACATTTGGCAGGTCAGATCATTCAAAGATAAAGCTCAGAGGAGCAAATTATATGTATGTGATTCAGAATTTTAAGAAGCAACTTGTCAGCTTTCTTTTAAATCTCTGGGAAGATAAGCATGATGTCAGGATCTTGGTTTACAGGAATGGGAAGGAAATCAACATTTCCACATCCCTATTATGTATGAGGCACTATTCTATGGTGTCTATGGGGTAGGGCGGAGAGAATTTTCAACTGTGGCATTTTATTAACTTTGGGAACTTCACCTCTTTGTAAAATGGAAATGTTGATATCTGCTTATAGAAAGGTTTAAGAGGCATTGAGGTGTGTCAGTGATAAGAAAAGTAATAATAGCCAGCATTTATTGAGCACATAACAGTTACATGTTTGCATCATTTACTCACAGGAATATGGTATAGCTTAGGTGCTTTTGACTGTGTCCAAAATCAACTCAAAACTTGCTTAGTAAAGGAGTGTGGTGGACTGAATTATGTACCCCAATTTAGACATGTTCTTTGTCTTGGTCTGCATTCTGCTAGGCCCATTCAACTTATGAACCTGTTGTACATGAGCTGTCTTGTAGATGCTATTTTAGTCAAGGTCTGGCCTTAAAACATATTACTGCAGTCCTCTAAATGCAGAAGAAATTCAGATACCGCAGCTTTCTAGCCCTGGGGAGTTACTAGAGGCCAGATGTCTGCTGTAACCCAGAAGTGAAACAAGAGGATATCATCTCTCAAAGGAAAGTCAAGGAACCCTAGGATTGCAGGCCAGCCCAGAATGCTGCCAACCCTGGGAGGAAGCAAGCCTTGTGGCCTCTGGAATGGTGATACAATAAATTCCTGTTGTTTAAGCCCAAACCAGTTTGTGGTATTTATGATCACAGCCTAACAAAACTATAATTTGGAGGGAAATTACAGACTCACACAGTTGAAAAGTTCAGGGGCACATCTTCCAGATTCCATCATAGCTATATTTGGGGCCTCAAATTGCATCATCAGAACTTTCTCCCTTTTTTGTACTCTCTGCTCTATGTTCCTCTGTTCAACTGCATTCTTTGGCAGGATCTCCTTACAAGGCAACAACTTTAGGCTTATACCACCCTTATTGCTAGAAGACCAGGCCGGTGACACATGCCTATCCTTGAGGCGAGGTGGGTGAGGCCAGGTATGGGATTTGCAGCCTCATCTATTAAGGATTTGACCATTATTGAAAGAACTCTGGCTTAGGTTAAGTAACTTGTTTCTAAATCATTCAGCTCTAAAGAGAAGGAACTAGATGTAAACCCTGAGCTTTCTGGCACCAAAGTGCATGATGTTTGCAATACAACACCAAAAAAAGAGGTTATAGCCACTTAAAAGAGGATATCCAGTGCAGCAGCTGAGGGTAAAGCCCTGATTCAGGGAGAGGTAAATCTCTAGTGGTTCCATCTTGCCACAGGATTAAGTCTAAAAACCTTAGGCAGGCATTTAAGGCACTTGGCTGTAATGTCATGCTCCTTTATCTCTTAGTTTTCTCTTATTACTTTCCGTATGAAATTAAAAAGAATATACTGTACTGTCCATCTCCCACCTTCACCTATGCATACGCCATTCTCCCTCCCTAGAATATCCAACTTCACTTCCCTCCCCAATACTCCTCAGCAATTCAAGCCATGTTAAAGGTCTGCCTTTTCTGAGAAAGTTTTCTACACTGCAGTACACGTTCTTTACAGCTTTGTTATAATAATACTTCTAGGAGCCAGGCAATCTGAGTTCTTGTCCTAATAGTTTCACTTCAGTGTTAGCTATTGTCTGTTGCTCCTGTTTTAGTTTGCAAGCTGCTGGAATGTGATATACCAGAAATGGAACGGCTTTTAAAAAGGGAGATTTATTAAGTCACAGGTTTACAGTTCTAAGGCTGTGAAAATGTCCAAATTAAAGCAAGACTATAAAAAATGTCCAATCTAAGACATCCAGGGAAAGATACCTTGGTTCAAGAAGGCAAATGACGGTCAGGGTTTCTCTCTCAGCTGGAAAGGCAAGTGGCGAGATCTACTAGCGTTTTCTTCAATGGCTTTCCAGGGGCTCTGTCAGTTCTGGTGGCTCTTGTGGCTCTAAAGCTTTTTCCAAAATATTTCCTTCTTAAAGGGCCCCAGTAAGCAATCCCACCTTGAATGGGTGGAGACGCATCTCCATGGAAACCATCTAATCAAAAGTTACCACCCACAATTGGGTGGGTCACATCTCCATAGAAACAATCAAAAAGTTCCAACAGAGCACTATCGAATGCGGTTAAACAGCATGGGATCTGCGGCCTCATCAGCAGTTTAAAGTTGTCATTCCATTGTCCCCTGACTTGCTCTGTGTAGGATAAGAAATCGCCAGTTATTATCATCTCTGTTCCCCTGGCTTTTCTGGGGTACACAATAGATTCAAACCGGCACAGCACCCTACTATGAATATACATATATTTTTAATTAGAGAAGTTGTGAGTTACAAAACCATCAGGAATAAAATACAGGATTCCCATATGCCACCCTATTATTAATACCTTCCTTTGGTGTGGAATATTTGTTAGAATTGATGAAAGCACATTTTTATAATTGTACTATTAACTATAGTCCATTGTTTAACTTAGGGTTCACTGTTTGTGTTGTTTAGTTTTATGGATTTTAAAAAAATGTATTCTATGAACATCTGTACAAGCTAAGATCTCCCTTTAACCACCTTCAAATATATAATTCAGTGCTGTTAATTACCTTCACAATTTGTGCTATCATCACCACATCCGTTACCAAAACTGAATGTTTTTAAATTCCAAATATTTTAAAATTCCATTTTTATCTCCATTATTGGTTTATTTGTGACACCTGTTTTCATTGGTTGCTCTAGAGTTTATTATATACAATTTTAATTTATCACAATCTACCTTCAACTAATGTGATATCACTTTGTACATAATATAAAAACCTTACATCACCCCCTTTTCTTCCATGCTCTTGTGGCTGTACTTTATCTCCACATATGATGAATCCCCACTACATTATTACTGCTTTTGCTTTGAGCAGTTATCATTTTGAGAAATTAAAAACTAAGAAAAATATGTTATTCACATCTTTATCATTTCAATCTCTTCGTTTATTTGGGTGGATCCACATTTCCTTCTGCCTGAAAAACTATCATTTCTTATAGTGTAGGTTTGCTGGCAATGAATATCTCAGCCTTTCCTTGGCTGAAAAAGTTCTTATTTTGCCACATTTTGAAGATGCTATCTCTCTATATAGTATTTTATATTGACAGTTTGTTTTACATCAGCACTTTAAAGTCATTCCATTGTCCCCTGACTTGCTCTGTGTAGGATAAGAAATCACCAGTTTTTATCATCTCTCTTCCCCTGTATGTAATGCTTTATTTTATTTTATTTTTGCATGGGCAGGCACCTGGAATCGAACCTGGGTCATTGGCAAGGCTTTGTTTTTCTTTCTGGCTGCTTTTAAAATGACTTATTTATTGCTATTTTCCAGCAATTTTAATATGATGTGCCTTGGTGTTGTTTCCATTATGTTTATTCCACTTTTGGTTTAAGTTTTCATCAAATTCACAAATTTTTCCACCATAATTTCTTCAACTATTTTTCTGTCCCTCCACCCTCTTCTGGGATACCAGTTATATGTATTTTAGATTTCTTGATATTGTCTCAGTTTACTCTCTGTGCTTTAATGTTTCTGTTGCTTTGTCTTCAAATTTATTGATCTTTTCTGCAGTGTCTGATTGCTGTTAATCTCATACAGGTATTTTTCATCTCATGTATTATGTTTAATTTCTAGAAGTTCTATTTGGGTCTTTAAATTTTCCGCTTCTCTCATCTTCATGTTCATGTTTTCCTCTACCTTTTTGAATGTGTAGAGCAAATTTACACTAGTTGTTTTATGGCCCTTGCCTGCTAATTCTATTATTTCTGTCATTTCTAGGTCTATTTCTAATGATTGATTTTCTTCCTAGTTGTGAACCACATTTTCCTACTTCCTAGCAATTTTTGATTGGATACCAGACATTGTGAATTTTATGTTGCTGAGTGCTGGATTTTATGGTAGTCTCTTAAATATTGTTGGCACCCAGTTATGCTACTTGGAATGAAGTGGATTCGTTTGAAACTTGCCTTTAAGTTTTGCTAGGGAATGTCCAAAGTAAACTTTGGTAGAGAGATAGAATAACCCCGCTATAGAAGCAATTCCCTTAAATATCATGAGGTGTTTCCATTCTGGCTGATAGGAACACAAACTATTCCAAGTCCTGTGTGAGAACTAGGAATTGTTTGCTCTCCTGCTTTGATAGTTCCATATCTGGCTTGTGCACATCAGTTCTCAGCCAACATCTCAAGAGGAACTCTGCAGATTTCTAAAACTCTCTCTCTCTCTGTGCAATTCCATACACTTTTGTATTCTCTCTTGCAATTCTGGCTAATGTGTGCTCCCTGACTTCTGATTTCTTTCTCCTAAATTCAGTGAGCCCCCGCCCCAGGTTCTGTTTGTGTTCCCCAGCCCAGATAGTAGGCTGGGGCAATAATATGGTGAACTTGTCTGTTTCCCTTTTCTCAGGGTTCCCTAGCATTCATTGTCTGATGTTCAATGTCCTAAAAACCATTAATATATTTTGCCCAATTTTTTGCTTGTTTCAGAAAGGAGGGTAAATCTAGTTGCTCCATATTATCTGAAAGCAAAAGTCTCCTCTTTTTTTTTTTTTGACTGAAATTTTTGTCTTTCCATCTACTATTTCTGTAATGGAAATGTCTGCCCTGTTTATTTGCTCTTGTACTCTCTTTAGTTCAGATTTATTTGTGATCTTTTTTCTATGTATCTCCTCTTTCTGAGTTCTTTTGCCTTTTTGCAAAGCTTTCTTTTCTCCAAGACTCTATTTCAGAGCTTTTCTAATTTTATTTATTCTTTCATATCTATTATCTGTTCCTTGATTTTTCTTTAGCTACTTTGAATCTTCCAGCATCTCAGAATCTCTTTGCAACTCTTGACTTTCTGGTAAGCTTTCATCGTTTCTATAGATAATATTTTCTCCTAATTCTTCTTTTTCAATTAATAATTTTGCATGGAATTTGATTGAGATTTTTCTCTGTTGCTCATTTTTTAAAAATATTTTTATTTTACACAACAAACAAACATACAAACATTCTCGACATACAAACATTCCATATATGGTGTACAATCAGTGGCTCACAATGTCATCACATAGTTGTGTATCACCATCTGTTGCTCATGTTTAAGCCCAATGAGTTTGCCTGTGGTTTTAGAAGGATGAGATAGACTACCTTAGTTTGTTTTCTTTAATACAATTTTATTGAGATATATTCAGATACCATATAATCCATCCAAAGTATACAATCAGTGGCTCACAGTATCATGATAAAGTTGCACATCCATCACCACAATCAATTTTAGAATGTTTGCATTACTCAAAAAAGAAAATTAAATTAAAATTAAAAAAAAGAGCACTCAAAACATCAAAACTTATTCCTCCCTAATATTTATTTATTTTTGTCTTTATTTCACTACTCTTCTGCCCATATGCTGGATAAAGGGAGTGTCAGGGACAGGTTTTCACAATCACATCATGACACAATAAAAACTATAACCACCATAGTTTTAAGAGCTGAATGTCTTTATAGTTATCTTCTGTTGTTTTCAAAAAGTGATTTTTAAAAAATGGCTTACTTCCTACAATGAACATCAATGCTCCCTCTCTCATTTTTATCTGAAACTTCTCTTTCCTTTGCCCTTATTAATTCTATTCTACCTATTTTGGAATCTACTTCCAGCAGTTTTTCCATATTGCAAGAATTGTTCTGAAAGGGAATGCTACTTTTCTTAGTTTGAGAGTTCACAGTGTTAATTTCTCAGTCTGTTTTTTCTTTTTCTTGGTGGGAGTTGGGGGAAGCAGTGATGGCAAGATAGGGAAGGAGAGTTAAGTGAGATTCAAAATGGTGGTACCACATTACCAGTCTTCCAGCATCTCAGAATCAGGGCATTTCTAATGACTCTAATAGTGTACCTGTACATGTTTCTATTTCATCACCCATTTACCTCAACAACTGGTCATGGGCATCTGCTGTGTGTGTGTGACACTACGCTAAGGATGCAAATATAAACAAACACTCTCTAGCCTTCAAGAAGTTTCCAGACCACTGTGGGAGACAAATGTAAATACAACTAAGAACAGTCAGGCTGTAGTAAATGCTGTGAAAATGCTCTGAAAACAGAGAAAGGACACCAGTAATTCCCACTGGTTGGGAGTCAGGGCAGCATTCATGGAGGAAGTAACCTTCACATTACCCCAAACTAAAAGGTCTAAGGTGATCCATGTCGCACTAAGCTTCAGGGTTCTTCCCTGTTGTGGATGATGAAGGTGGTTCAAAGTAAGAATACAGGAATGTTCTTCTGCAAATTAGAACAAATGTATGTCCCAACTATAAGGTACTTATAGAATAGTATATGAGGAAGATGCGCCTAATGCCAACTATGGAGTGCAATGAATAGTAATGTCATAACGTTCTTCCACAAATTGCAACCAAGCTACCACATTGAAGCTGAGTATCAATAACAGGGGGCGTTAGGGGTATGAGTTTTCTGTTTAGAGCAATGAAAACGTTCTAAAATAGATTGTGGTGATTGAAGCACAGTTCTGTGACTATTCTGAGAGCCACTGGTTATACACTTTGGATGGATTGTGTGGCATATAAATAAAACTGTGTTTTAAAAAAAAAGAAGAGGTAAAAGAGAAAAGAAAGGAATCAGGGTTCTTGATTTAAACAGCCAAGATATGTCATTAAAGAAAATGCAGGAATTTAATTAGTGCTGTCTCCTTCACCGAGCTCCTTGCTTCTCATTGTCTGCATTAGCCCAGACTCTTTCTTTTCTTTTATTTGCTTTCCTCTTCCCCTAGCAATTTTGGCAGGACTCTGGGATGAAGCCCGCCTGGCTGTTGCATGGTGCACACCCCATCTTTTCCTCCTCGTGGGAAACACACCAGATTGCAGCTTTCCATTCTTGTGCTGAAAGAGAAGCCATGCCGTGGACTTCTCTGCATTCCTGACCCTGGATGCTAGCCCCTGCCCTTCGCCACGGATAGGTATACAGGCTGGCGTCTCGCCTTGATTGGCATCTTGCCTCTTTGTTTGGGAATTCTCATAAAAAGCCAAAGGGCTGATGTGTGTGTTGGCACAGGAGGAGGGCAGGCTGCCATATCCCCAGGGTCTACCCATCTCAGTCTCTAGTCAGAGCTTTACTACAGACTACCATCTTTCTTCTGTTCATCAGGACAGGTTTTTTGTTTTTTTGAATGTTGAATTCTGTATTCAACTCCCTTTAGAAAATTTTAAAAGACGTAAGAGATGGGATGATCCTTTGTAACTTACAGTATTTCCTTGGTCCATGCTGCCCAACCAGAAGCTCAGAAGTAACACCCAGAGGCCAGGTGGAGGGAGTAAAGAGAGTACAAGCTAAAGGTCTCTACAAGCCCTGTGTGTGATGGTCACTTAGCAGGGGGACCCAGTGGAGGATAAACACCCCATGGATGGCAGCTAAAAGATGGTGAGATGGAAGAGGATTCAGAGTTGGAGCTAGCAAAGGGACTAGCAGCCCTCCCACTGCCCCTCACCCTCCCCTTTGGGTCCCTATTGTTCCCTACTCCTGCTTCCTTCACTCCTGCTCAAGCCTTAAAGCAAGCCACTGTCAGGTCCCCACTGCTCCTAGCCTCTAGGGGTTCACTGACACCCCCATTCCTCACCAAGGTAAGGAAAGTCCCTTTGCAAGACAGTTCTGTCGATGACATCAAAGCCTTCCTTGAAGGAATTAGAAATCCTAAAGCCTAGAAGCAAAAGGTCTTACAAGTTACAAGATTCTTATCCTAATGTAACCTTACAGATTGGCATTACTGGCACAGCCTCTAGTGTGCCCTGCCCACTTCCTCTTCCTTACCTCAGCCCTGTCTGAGTTGGGTGCCAAATAGACACTCAATTGTTTAGACTTACTGTAGACTTGGGATGGAGCCCTCAACACTCCTGGCACGTGCCTTCTTCCTCCCACCCCCCGGAAATGGTCCAGATTCAACCTTTGGCCTTGGGCTGCCCCAGGGCTTCTCTTTTCCAGTTGCCTGATCTTTCAGGCCCTCACTGGGCTACAGGTGACAGACACGCTCCCCCACTGGATCATAAATATGCACTTTTCCCTTTAGGGCTGGGTCACTTTGAACAAATCCTCCATCCTGGAGGTCTCGGTGGTCCTGGCCTGGCATTCCCCACCCACCTCTGCCCCAATTTTTTCCATCCTGCCCAGCTTTCCTAAAGTGAAGCTGACAAATTTTCATAGTTCCATCCTTCATTGAAGTCCCTCTATTTGCACCAGTGGCATGGACTCAGACTGGGTCTGAATGTGCTAGAAATTATAGGGATTTTGTGGGAGAATCTTAATTCCCTAAAACATGTCAACCCCACAGCTCTGTGGCATGCTTTTCTAGTTTGCTAGCTGCCAGAATGCTTATACCAGAAACGGAATGGCTTTTAAAAAGGGGAATTTAATAAGTTGCTAGTTTACAGTTCTTAGGCTGAGAAAATGTCCCAATTAAAACAAGTCTATAGAAATGTTCAATCAAAGGCATCCAGGGAAAGATACCTCGGTTCAAGAAGGCCGATGAAGTTCAGGGTATCTCTCTCAAGTGGAAGGGCACAGGGCGAACACAGTCAGAGTTTCTCTCTCAGCTGGAAGGGCACATGGCGAACAAGGCGTCATCTGCTAGCTTTCTGTCCTGGCTTCTGGTTTCATGAAGCTCCCCGGGAGGCGTTTTCCTTCTTCATCTCCAAAAGTCGCTGGCTCGTGGACTTTCTGCTTTGTGGTGCTGCTCTCTCTGAATCTCCCATTCTCCAAAACGTTTCTGCTTTTATAAGACTCCAATAAACCAATCAAGACCCACCCAACTGGGTGGAGACATGTTATCACCTAATCCAGTTTAACAACCACTTTTGACTAAATCGCATCATCCAGGGAGATGATCTGATTACAGTTTCAAGCATACAGTATTGAATAGGGATTAGTCTACCTTTATGAAATGGGATTTTGATTAAAACATGGCTTTTCTAGGGGGCATACATTCTTTTAAACCAGCACACGTGCCCATGATCA
The DNA here is from genome assembly GCA_004026745.1 of Myrmecophaga tridactyla. Taxonomy (NCBI): domain Eukaryota; kingdom Metazoa; phylum Chordata; class Mammalia; order Pilosa; family Myrmecophagidae; genus Myrmecophaga; species Myrmecophaga tridactyla. Next base: position 15,396 of record PVIY010019081.1, read on the forward strand.
GTTTCCTTTCACATCTTAGTGAATTTAACTCTTTTTTTTTTAATTGTGATAACATACATGCAACGTAAAATTTTCCATTTTAACCATTTTAAGTGTATAATGCAGCGGCATTCATAACTTCTACAATGTGCTATTATCACCACCATCCATTTCCCCTCTTCTTGGTCCCTGGTAACCTGTAATCTACTTTCTCTCTCTATGAAGTTACCTATTCTGGATACCTCCTAATAGAATCTCATGATAACTGTCCTTTTGTGTCTGACTTATTTCACTCCACATGATGTCTTCAAGGTTTGTCCATGTTGTCACATACATCAGAATGCCATTCCATTGAATGCTGAATGATATTCCATTGTGTGTAGACACCACATTCTGTTTATCCATTCATCCATCATTGGACACTTGTGTTGTGTCCACCTTTTGGCTATTGTGAATAACGCTGCCACAAACATTGGTGTACCAGTATCTGTTAAATTTTAACTCATGTTTAAGCCACTCACTATGTCTCTAGACCCTTTTAAGTGATTTCTCTAGTGTTTAATATGCCCAGCAATAAATGAAAAGAGCTTTTTTGCTAGAAGTTCTGACTGCTACTTGGAGATACTTGTAAGTGGAGCAGGTGATACTCCACTTACAAGCTGTGCATCTTGGGAGAGTTACTTGTCTTCTCTGAACTTTAGTTTTTGCATCTGAAAAATAGGAATGACCATTACACTGACTTCCTAAGGTTTAATACAAATATGGCACTTAGTACAGCATCTTGTACCTAGCAGTGCTTGATATTATTATCAATTTTTGTTGTTAACTTTATAGGTGGTGCAGATGTATTCTTGCTTCTTAAACAGAATACTTTTATAGACAAGCACACTGTCTGTCTTCCTTCAGAAGCCACAGCTGATACCCAGGTCAAAGATAGGCAAATGGTGTTAATACATGGTGATTCAGGGAGCTGGGTTCATGGACAAATACAAGTCACACTCTGGGGACTCCTAAAGTATTAAGTCAAACAATATGAAATAGCTGTTTTTATAGGTCAGAAACCCAAAGAAGATTGGCAGCTGTCTATGACTCGACCAAATAGTTTGGTCCTACAGTGATGGATGGAGGCCAAGTTAGAGAAAACCACGGGCTTCTGTAGTGTGAGTCCACTTCTGTCCACAAGCAGGGGAGACAGGGAAGAACAGGGGAAACATGGGTTTCACAGTTTTCTTAGGTGTCTTGCTTCTCCCTGGTTCTCCTACTGACTTATCACCTGGGGGAGAGCTCTCAGTCTAGACCAGGCTCTTCAAACTTTAAATCACCTTCTCATCCTCTTGGGATCTTGCTAAAATGCAACTTCTGATTCTGTACATCTGGGGTATGGATGGCACTACTGCATTTCTAACCAACTCCCAGGTATTGCAGGTCCATCCTGAGTAGTGAAATTCTAGAACGTTCTCCATAGGGTTTTTTTTTTCTTTGTATGCTGTATGGCAGGGGTCACATTTCATTCTTATTCCATGTAAGTATCATACCCCTTATTGCAGCACCATTTGTTGAATTTTTGTTTAGTTTGTTTGTTTCACTTGTTTGTTTGTTTGGGAAGTGCATGGGCCGGGAATTGAACCAGGACTCCCGCATGGCAGGTGAGAATTCTACCACTGAACTACCCTAACACCCCCTTCAGTAGGGTTGTACACATTCCAGCTCTGTAGATCCCAGAGCGCTCCTTTCCCTTTCAACATTAGCCTATTAAATACAAACTAAAATAAAGCTACAGAAAGGTCTGCAATGCCTGTGTCAGCTTCCCCACCTGCCTGTCTGGAGAGCTTCACAGCCCTCACATTTGTCCAGGAGGCCTATTAGGAAGATTTTTTTTTTCTTTCCTTTTTTTCACTTCATTCAACAGATATTTTCTGAGCCCCTACCATGTAACAGACACCGGGCTATGAAGAAAAATCCCAACCCATGCTTTGTACCGCAGCTGGAGTTATTTTCTGAAATGGAAACCTGGTCATTATGGGTGGAATTGTGTCCCTCAAAGGGATGTTCAAATTTCAAAACCTAGTCTCACGAATGTTGCCCTATTTGGAAATAAAGTCTTTGAAGATGTGATTATTTATGAAGTGGTCAAACTGGATTAGGATGAGCCCCAATCCAGCATGCTTGGCATCCTTACAGAAAAAGGAAAAATTTGGATACAGATATACACAGACAAGGGAGAACACCAGGTGATGACAGAGGCTGAGATTGAAATGCTGCAGCTGCAAGGCTTCTGACAAACCACCAGAAGCTAGAAGAGGCAAGGAAGGGTTCTCCCCTACAGGTTTCCATTGGAGCAGGGACCTGCCCACACCTTGACTTTCACCTTCTAGACTCCAGAACTGTGAAATAATAAATTTCTCTTGTTTTAAAAAGACACCTCATTTGTGATGATTTGTAACAGCAACCCTAAGAAAAACTAAGACACCTATGCAACACTAGAAAACTTTCTCTGTTTTGCACTCCCAGCCTCCTGCTGCCCCACCAATGAGCTTTGTCTCTCCCTGTCTCCCTCTGCCTCCACACCCCTCCTACCTGTGTCTCCCACTGAGTCATCCATCTCTTCAAAGCCCAGCTCTCCACCACTTCTTCAGGGCATCTTCTCTAAATACACAGACTCATAGCACCTTCCACTTAGCTCTAACTATTATATACTGAATCTCTGTTTCTTTTTCCTCCACTCAACATCAAGTTTCTCAAGCATTAAGAAGTGTCTTCGTCATTTCCCCATTCACAAAGTTTTGCTGAATTGCATTTCAGTTCTAAGTCCTATACCACCTGGTTGGAACTCTTGCATTCAGGTTTTCCCATCTAAGGGGCCTAGGAACTTTCACCTGCTTCCAAATCATTAGCTTGGAGCTCACAGCAGCTGGCAAAGGGCTGGGTCAGTGTCTGCTGTGGAATGAAGAATGTTCCATGGTGAGTGTGCGTCATCCATGGTATGCGACATTTTATAGCACAGCTGTCGAGACGGAATTATCAGGGTTTGTATTGGGATGAGGCTACCAAGTCGGCAAGCAAAGGACAGGAGGACATGTTATTGATGGCTACTAACAGACATGTTATACTAGATTGTGCCAAGAATTTTAGACCTGCTCTCAACCTGGAAAATCTTTTAGCTGTGCATAGAATGAGATGAAAAGAAAATCCAAACTCTTTGCGGCTTCTTAAACTAATTCTAACTTGCTTCACCTAATGCTAGGAATAGCTAATCTTTCCTAATTTGATAGCTGTGGTAACCACATCACTTTTATATGACTGAATGGTTAGAAATCCACTCTTAATTCTAATGAAACATTTTTGGAAAATATTTGATTTGCTTGCTCTCCTTTTGGAATCACAACTCCCCCCCCATTAGAAAACTACGACACCAACAAAATATATTTTTCTTTCTTATAAAAGAGAATCAGCAAAAAATGTAATATAATGAAGGCTTGAAGTCATTAGCTTTACAGGGCAAACTTGTAAAATGTCATGATATCATCTTTCCAGGGTTATGATTAAGAAGGAATATATGTGATGTGGTGCTGGGATTAAGGTATAACTCTAAAATAGAAAAGGGAAAGGGTATTTTGGTATTGTAGTCCTTTTGTAATCCAAATGTCTGAAATAAAAATTATTTTAAAATTCCACTGGCAACAGTGGAAATGAATATCACTTCTCCAGCATCTCCAAGTACATTTGGCTTTTGTCTCACCCACTGGTCCATCATTTATTTTAATCCTTGGCTCTCTCCCTTCTTCCCCAAACCTGGGCCCTTATTTTAAACACTTTGGCAGTCTCTCTCTCTGTCTCTCTCTTCCCCTCAGTAAAAGAAATGGTAAATTAGAGGAGAGTTCTGACTTTCAACACAGTGGTGATGTAGCATTAAAGAAATAGTTTGCCAAGGATAATTTAGTGATGATGGGAAGTACAGGTAAGAGGGGTTAGACACAGGAATCAAAGAGACTAAGTAGCTCTCTTGATTCTCACATAGTTCATATGTGAACGGTCTTGGGTGGTGGTGCTTGGCTTGCACATTCCAGCCCATACTTCATTTATATAACGTATTTCCTTAAGAGTCCCAGGTGGCCGAGCTAATGGAAAAGGTGAAACCCAATAGTCTGAAGCTCATAAATTGCCCAGAAGACATTAGGCAAGATGGGGGAAAAAGTGTTCTGAAGAAGGAATTGGAGACAACATCATAGTACTCACAAAACCTAACTACTGGCAGCGTGGAAAGACTAGTTGGACTCTCTCCTTTCTTTCCTACATGTCTCACCAGGCAAAAGCCTCTGGGCAAGTGACTAAATCATGGGGCAGGGACGCAAAGGGTTTGTACGTTCCAAATCTGATTAAAATAAGGGCAAGAGTCAAGGTCAAGCCACTGTCAGGCCGGCCATGGAGAACACAAGGCAGCATGTGGCACAGAAAGTATCTGAGTCTTCAGATTCTGTGAATCACAACTGAGTCTTTTCTAGTGACTTTTCTATATGGAGAACTTGCTAACCTCAGCTTGAGCCTTTGAGGTTACATTGGTGCCACTAGACATTTTCACATCTCTGGAGGTGAGGAGGTGGATGCTAGGCTCATAGAATTTGATCTAGATCCTATTTGGGGTGTGTGTGTACACACACATGCACATGGACATTATTAAAAAATTTCCCTTCTCTTTTCATACTCACATTTTCAAACACATATTTACCATTTCCAGTGTTCATCGTTCTTTTCTGTAGATCTAAGTTTTACACTGTGTCATTTTCCTTTAGCCTAAAGAACTTTCTTTAATATTTCCTGTAGCACAGACTCACTGGTGATAAGTTTAGTTTTTTGTTTGTCTGAAAATGTCTTTATTTCACTGTCATTTTTGAAGAAAATTTTTGCTGGATATAGAATTCTAGGTTGATTTTTCATCATGAAATGGCAATGTCACCACATTTTCTCCTGGGCGGCACTGTCTATAATGCACAGCCACCAGACATTCTCATCTTCCATTGCATATATTCTGTCTTTTTGTCTCTGGCTTCCTCAAAGATTTTCTCTATCATTGATTTTTATTATTTTAATTATGTTTTGCCTTGCTGTAGTTTTCTTTGTGTTTATCCTGCTGGGCTTTGTTGAGTTTTTAAGAACTATGAATTGGTATTTTGACTCAAATCTGGGAAAATTTTGGCCATTATTTTTTCAAATAAAAAATTCTGCCTCCATTCATTTCCTCTCCTTCTGGGATTCTAACTACACATCTACTGGTAATTTCTCACAGAGAACCGAGGCTGTGTTAATTACTTTAGGCTTCTCTTCTTTCTGTGCTTCAATTTGGATAGTGTCTTTAAATTCAGTATTTTTTCTTCAGAGTCTCATCTATCAAACCCAACTTATAAAATTTTCATTTCATATATTGTATTTTCAGCTTTAAAATATTTATTTTATTTTTAATTGAGATGTAATATACATGCTACAATTGATCATTTTATCTACTATTTATTCCATCATTGTATTCATGTCTTCCTTTAAATCTTTTAATATACTTATAATAGCTGCTTTAAAATCATTGTCTGATAACGACTTTTTTTCCTCTATCTTTTCTGGGTTTCTGAGTTCTATTGACTTGATTTTTTCTCTTAGTTTTGGTTCACATTTTCCTACTTTTTTGCATGTCTGGTATCTTCTTATTGAATGTTGTCATTTCAAATGTTTTATTACCGAACCCCTGAATTGTTTTCTTCTTTTAACGGTTGTGTTGGCTTTTGTTGTAAGCAGTTAACTTACTTGTAGATGAGCCTGATCTTTCTGAGGCTTGTTTTTAAAATTTTGTTAGCAGAGAACTATAGTAGCCTTCACCCTAGGGCCAGTTTAGTTCTATTCCTAAACCGTGACCTTTCTGGGGTCTCTACTGAATGCCCTGAATGTTCATTGATCTCTCCACTCTGGTTGTTCAGAACTCAAATGTCTCCAGTCCCATGCAAGCTTCAGTGTTTGCTCTTTTCCCTGATAGTTGTTCCTTGTTAGCTTCATGGAATTTTTTTTTTTTTTTTTTTTTTGGAGTGTATGGCCCAGGAAATGAACCCAGATCTCATGCATGGTAAGTGAGAATTCTACCACTGAACTACCCATGCACTTCTAGCCTCATGGAATCTTACCCACACACCAGAGCCTACCATCCAACCCAAATCTCAAGGATACAATGCATATTTATAGAGATATTTATATTTAAGTCTCTGCAAATTCAACCCTCCTAAGTTTTACAAGCACCAGCCTCTGTCTTCTGAGCTCAGCAGGATTCCTTCTGCCTGCACCATGGTTTGGTAAGTCCTACAGGCAGAAGACAGGAGTGAATTTCAGGCTCACCTTATTTGTTTCCCTTCTTCCAGAGATTCCAGTCATTGTATATCTATTTCCCAAAGCCTGAAGACAGTTGTTTCATATATTTATTCCAGTCCTCTAATTGTTAGGGTTAGTCTCATATCAGATATACATTCCATATATCTTTTAAAGGAAGACTTTTTTGGTTATTATATAGTAAAAAATAAAGAGTACCTTGTTCTGGTACTCTTTCCTTGCTCTTAATATTTAGGTCAAAATAAATAGTGTCTTTTATGCCTCTGGAGGCATGTGATAACGGGAGAGAGAGAGCTGAGATAGAGCAAGGAAAACCCAAAGAGGCCTTATTATCCAGAAAAGGGCACAAGGAAGGCTGGGTCTGCATGAACTATATAACAGTAGCAGGTGCCAGCATGGATAGATGACAGTGAAGCAGAAATGCAAGACACACCTGTCCCCACAGTTTCCATGGTACTACATACATGCTCGATAAACTAGAATCAACCTCAGGGAGAAATGAGGAGGGTGAAAGCCCTGAGTTGACTCTGAGGCTCCTGAAGTCATGGAGATGAACTTACATTGTCTAAGTTGAAGTTGTCATGTCTACCAAACAGAATGGGAATGCTTAAGATAGAAACTAAGGTCAAGTTTAGAGAATTATTTTTAAATATTTGGCACACTTGAGTTTATATGCTGATAATTCTTATTCTCCAACACTGGGTATTATCAAACAAAAAGATGTGCCAACCCAATGAACAAAAATCTTACTGTTGTTTTATTGATATTTCTTAATTATCAGCAAGGATGAGCATCTTTTATATGTTACTGCAGTGCTTCTGGATGCAATTAATGTGCAATTAATGTTTACAATTGTAGATGCTCTAGGATCTGCAGACAAATCCACATGCACAGAACATAACTGCTATAATTTTTGGCTTTCAAGTGGAAATAAAGTTTGTCAAGTATTAAGTGGACCACCTACAAGATGTATTGTAATTCAACATGACCCTTTACACTTCTTGTACTTTTATGCTGTTTGATCATTTTTATTTTCATATTTGTACCTCCCTACGGGGACCTTCCTGCCTACATTATTGACTGGCTTCTGGAAACACGGTCAGGAGATCTAGACTCTTTGTGAGTCAGGATCTAGTTACTTTCAATGACTCTCTTTTTCCTTCCAACAATTTAATAAACTCAAGATGTATGTCTTTGAATATAGACTCCATGTGGACAGAGGCAAGTAGTTCTCCAGCTTGTGCTGTTTCTCTTCTTTATTAAAACAGCTTCAGTTTGCTAGCCTGTAGGGGTAATGCCTACAGGCATTACTTTTATTAAAAACAAAGTGGTACCCAGGATAAAGAAAGCTACCCCAAATTCCTCTGCTCTCACAGAAGAGTTAGTTTCATTTTTGCATATGTATTTGCATTTAATCCTTGCTCACTTACATAGATATTTTTCATACTTATAATGTGGTATCATTAACTACGCATTTCCTCCCTGAGTATTAGACATCAGTTTGCTATATTTAGTCTATTAACATCACATGTCATAAAACAGTGATAGGGTGGGTGTGTAACCAACCCTTAGCTGCTGTAGAATTCAAATATCTTCACATCTCTATATTCCACATTTTTTCATTTATTTATTAAACAAATATTTATGGAGCTAGGGGCTGGGGGAATGTCTTAGTCTGACAGGCTGCTGTAACAAATACCATACAATGGTTTGGCTTAAACAATGGGAGCTTATTGACTCATAATTTCAGAGGCTTGAAGTTCAAAATCAAGCATCAGCAAAGCAATGCTTTCTTCCTGAAGTCTGTGACATTGTGGTGCTGGTTTGTTGCATCTTGGTGGTTCTTTGGCTTGCATTTTTGCCTCCTGTCACATGGCCATCTCTTTCTCCTTGTTCTGCTCTTCCAGTTTTCTCTGACTTCTGACTCCTTCCCATGGTTTTCTCTGGGTTGGTATTTCCTCTCTTAATGAGGCCTCCAGTCATATGGATTAAGGTGCATCCTGATGCAATTTGGTCACAGCTAAATAGGATTTTAGAAAATCCTATGAACAAATGACCAGGAATACTTCTTCAAAGGGCCCTATTTACAGTGCATTCATAGGAAGGAGATTAAGATAAAGAACATGTATTTTGTTGGGCGACACAGTTCAGTATATCACAGGGAACAAATATAAATAAGACCCTGCCCACAAGTATCTTACACTCTAGGAGGAAAGATATACACCATCAAGAAATCAGGCATTTACTCATTTGAGTCACGTATCCATGCACAACTAAAGTTACACAAGCGTCAAAACATAGAAATCTGGTTTTTAAATGATCTTGCTAATTATTCACAAAAGACAGACACAAGGCAACTCTGTGTGTTTGGGGTGATTGAGTTACTTTCTCAAGACTTGCTGTCCAGTTTTGTAGTTTAATCTCTAGACAGTGCTCTCTTCCATTTCCTGCCACTGGACGGGTAGCCAGATAAAGTGTTCTTTTGAATGAGAAAAACAAGTAAGCATTGAACGTGTGAGAACAAGGAAACACAAGATAAAAATAGGTCTTCTTTTAGGCCCAGAAGCAATGAGGCCTTGCCAGCCTACTTCATGAAGTGTATTTTTAACTGGTGGATTTAGAGATAGTATTTTTCCCCCCATATTCCATTCTGTCTGGATTATTCTACATTTATAATGATTAATTCAGCAAAATTTTAACTCTACCACTTATGCTAGCTTTTAACCTAGGCCAGCTCTGAGGAAATCTGCTTTATGTTCCAAGCCTAGATCCAACCATTAATACTTAAAAAAATTTAAAATCTATGAGTTGAAAGAAATGACACCAGTCAACCCTTGGATACCCTTTATCTAATTTCAACAGTTATTAAAGTCTGCCACATTTCATATATATATATATATATATATACACACACACACACACACACATTTTTTGTTGAATTTTGAAGTTCATCATATAGACATCACAGCACTTCACCCCTAAATGTTTCAGGATTCACCTCTTCAAAGCAAGGACATTTTCTCCTATAACCATAAAAGCATTACCACGCCCATGTATCTTATCACTAATTCAATAATGTCACCTAAAATACAGCTGCCAGGGGAAATGCCCTGTGCATGCCCCGCCCTGACCAGAACCAAAGTCTGACTAGGAGCTTGTCACTGTCCAGAGACCACCACTTTCCAGCACCCCCATCTCCAAAGGTTGGCACCCCCAGCCAAGCTAATGCCTCCTGGCCTTGACCTGTGGACATGCTGTAGCTGGCCATTGATATTTCAAATGGCAAGCAAAGATGTTAAGCATATAGACCAGGATGAGCCACAGCCATTTTCAAATTGTCTTCTGTGTGTGTGCTTAATGCTACCAAGAAAAATGGCTTTCGGTAGCACCCATGAACTTGGATTTCATTAATATTTACGTTAGAAGAAAGCTGCTCGTAAAAGCAAAATGCATTCCAGCTTCTCTGTGAATGGGAAGGAAACGCTCTGGAGGGGTTAGATTATATTCTCAAAGACAGCGAAGCAGCACACGACTTGATTCTCACAGTCAGCCCTGCTGAGGTGGGTTCTTTAAGTCCCAGGCACCATGGCGCACAACAGGCAAAGACTTGGTGCAAGGATAAAGGGTCATGGGGTCATCCTGGTCGCTTTGAGGTGAAATGGTCAGGAGCACTGTGCAGAGCCCTCTGCCCTGGGGGAGGAGAACCTCCAGGTGCCATCGGCCCAGGCTCACAGAACAAGGAGCACCAACCACCAGGGCTGCAAAGCGAATCCATGCAAGGACGAAAAAGCGTGGGAGGAGAGCGAAGGGCAGGGAGTGAATACAAATGGAAACAGGCTCTGAGCGCGGACAGGCGAGGTTCTCAATGAAGCTGGTCCTTTAGCGAACACAAATATCTCACTTGGAAAATAACCCAGACACAAGCTTTGAGCTTTCTGTTTTTATGGTATTAACATCCTAACAAAGGGCTGTGGCATTCTCACTGCTGGGAATGGGGGGAAAGTGGAAATTGGATGGATTCTCCCTTCCTCCCTTTTAATGCAGACAATCCTAGAGGCTGTGCGGTGGTTACCTAGGAAACTGCTTGGATGTGAAACTCCAGGAAATGTGCTGTCAGGCGGCAGGAGGATCGCTGCATTCACTGTGCCATGCCATTTTCTTAACCCCTCCGAGCCTGCTTCCTCATCTGTAAGAAGGAGAGCACAACTCCCTTGCACATGCGTGTGCATATACATGTGTGTGCGTGCGCTTAAAGCATCTTCATTGCTGTCGTAGAGCATAGGAGGAGCTCGGTGTGGATTTACTGCCTTCTCTCCTGCTCACCTCACAAGCATGTTATACCTACGAGGCACCGTTGAGATACGATATGGAAACACTTTGGGAAGTAAATGGTTAATTCAATTTTGTAACTGGAATGATATTTCAGACTTAATAAGAAAGGTCATTATGTGGTATCAAAATGCAGATCTTTTGTAAATTGAAAGATCATTTCAAATGCACGTTCTTCTACTTTGCCACCTTGGTAAATTTCAAAATTTTTACTTAAAGGTTGTAGATTCTCTGAAAAAGCACCACCTCGTCCCCTCTGTTGGGGTTGGACATAGTGCTAGCAAAATGGCAGCACTATTTCTGAGAAAATCCAGGGTGGAGAGTGTGGCCGACGTGGGTAGCAGCAATGGGTTTTCTACCGTTGCACCCCAGAAGTTTAAAGACTTCACACCCCCTTCGCAGGCAGCTTCTGTCAGACACACCCTCTCTGCTGGCGACCACTGTAAAAATACTGCAGAATAATTAGGGGTTGTTGACTGCGTTGGTATAAAAACCGCAGAGGAGTTAAAATTAGAAGTCAGGCTGAATTAATGAAGTGGACACCACATGCACCTCCTAGAGCCCTCCTTCCGGACTGCGGCAGGCATTCCCCAGCTGCTGGGAGTTGGGTCACAGATAACTCTCAGCTGAGCCCCTCTCCCAGGGTTGCCTGCCTGAATCTGCAGAGGGCTGCCACACCCAAGATCACACCCCCTCCTCAGGTACAGCCTACAATCAAGGGCTGCTCCATGTGGGGAGAAGGTGTACAAAGCATTCTCCCTCTTGGCTCAATGTGCAGCATCTCAGAAGAGTCATTGGAGCTTCAGAGATCCCTTGGGATTGGCTGAGACCTTTATGGTATCAGCACAATTCAACTCCTCCCTTCCCCCAACCGAGCTTCCTTCATTCTCCAGTAGGTTCTTGTGCAAATTTCCGTTTTACAGTCTGTTTCCCCAGGAACCAATCTAAGCCAATTAATTTTCAAAGCAACTAAATCATGCATTCAGATTGTAAGAAGGTGGTGCCTTTTCCACACAGAATTGCATCCGAAAAGGCGTATCCTTTGGTCTCTTTCTTGATATATTTATATGAACATGTTTCTCCTCTAAGTTCCTTTTCAAGTCCTTCTCTGGAGAGTTCCTGTTAATCCGATATAGGACCTCCCCGCTTCTCTTTTAATTTTCTTATCTTTTCCACCTATTTTTTATCCTCTTCTCTTTACTGCATTTTCTAGGAGATTTGCTTAATTTTATCTGCCAACATCTCAATTATGTCTCTCTTGGTGCTCTCTTATTGTTTACTTTTCAATAATTTTTTCTTCTCTAAATTTTACTTTTTAGATCATTCATATCTTATTTAATGGATGTACTATTTTCTCTTATCTGAACATATTAATGAGATTTTTTTTTAAGTTTCCTTCTCTCTCCACGATGGCCTCCATGTTTCCTTTTTTCTGATCATTTCTTTGGGTCTCTTTCACAATAGAGACGTCCCCCACAAATCTGGTCATCTTTGATTATCTGCTCATTTTTAAAGAATGAGGCACCGAGAAACTAACAGGAAGCTCTGAGCCCAGGGGTAGAGTTTTTTGACTATGGGATTCACTGCATGGTGATCTGAGTAGTTTCCTTGGGGAACCACCAGCATCAGTGTATAGCTGGAGTAATAGCTACAAATTCCTCCCATCCCTGAATGTTTGCTCTGTCATGGTGTGACTTTGCCACTGTAATCAATTGAAAGTTGTAGTCTGTTCCTCTACCCCTGAAGTCTGGGTTTGGCCATATGGTAGCTTTGGTCATCGCAACATTAGCAAAGCAAAGATGGGAGAAGCACATATGTATTGGGACTTGCCCTCTCCTGCTGCTGGGGAGTCTTTTGCCACCATATGAACAAGCAGAGATTACCCTCATGGATGATGAAATACACGTGGCTATTGTTCTGGCTGACATCAAGTCAACCACCAGACATGAGAGTGAGGGCTTCACTACACCAACCAGCCTGCTGACCACCAGGCATGTGCGTGAGGCTTTCCCAGAATGTCAAGCCACAAAAGAACTGCCCCAGAATAGAAAAACCACTCAGCTAGCACATGAAAGCTGGATAAATAAATCCATTAAAATTTGGGGTAGTTTGTTACACAGCAAAAGCTAACCAATATACTCACTGTTATTATCTCCTTTTCCCCCATCTTTCCACTCTTAAACTTTTATTTTGAACCACAGGATTGTTGCAAATTTCAAACTTACAGGATAGTTGCAAAAATAATAAAAAACCCATAGAGAACTCCAGCATACCGCCCACCCAGATACCCACTTCCACTGACTTTTAATGTTCTGCCACATTTGCTGTATCATTCTACCTATTCCCTACCTACTCATCTATTTTCTAAACATTTGGGAATGGACTGTATATATTATGTGCCCTGAACACTAAATACTTCCATATTCATTTCCTAAGGACAAGTATATTCATTTAAGTAACTACCTTAAGTACAGTTCAAGAACTTTAACATTGATATAAAACTTACAGTCTATAATCCAATTTTTTTTGTATGTCCCAACAATGTCCTTTTGGACCTTTTCTTCCTCCATTATTAGATCCAGTCCAAGATCATATGTTGCATGTAATTGTCATTGTTTTTTTAGCTCCTTTTTAAATTGTAGAAACATCTATACAACATAAACTTCTCCATTTCAACCACTCCCACTTTTTCACTGGAATTAATCACATTCACAATATTGCACTACCTTCATTCATTACTTTCTTCTCGAGTGGATCAGATTTCCCGGAGAAGAATATGCCAATATCCTACTTCTTGTGCTTGGCTTCAAGCAACCCAGGAGCTGAGTGGGGGAAAGTTGGGGATTTCAGCATTCAGGTTGTAAATAGTCACTTAATCCTCTGAATAAGCTAGGGCCAACTCTGAAGTTTTAGAGGGAACTCAGCCTCCACACACAATGTGTAACACCAATTTTAAGTTCAGGGTTGTAAAACCACCATCAGATTCAATAATCCATGAGGTGGACTCACAGAACTCACTGAAGGCTGGCATACTCATGGTATTGACTTTTTACAGGGAACGGGTACAGAACAAAACCAGCCAAGGGCAAAGTCCAGAAGAGTTCCAGACATGGAACTTCTGGCCATCATCTGATCAGGCGTGACATCACCCACAGAGTATTGCTAACTGGGAAGCAAGGATAGTGCATGCAAGCCCTTGGCATACACAATTTTTGCTGAGTGTCAATCCCATGGCAGGTCTTTAGTCTGCAGCCCCTCCTCGATGTCAGGCTAACACTTAAGTCTCCAGCTCCTCTGGATGGCAGAACTGATACCACATGGCTCAAGACCCCCATGCTACACCCCATTGATAGACTACTTGGTAGGCAAAGCCCCCAAGGCAAACAAAGAAACTCCTATCACTGAGGACATTCCAGGGACCCAGAGGTCACTCTGCCTAGGGCAAAGGCTGGACCTCTATTTGGTTAAGTTTAATTCTTTACTACAGAGAGCATCCCCAACTGGCCAATTATCTCTTACACCAAAACAGTCATATTTGTCTTGGAATCTCCATTTAGCATAGTATATTAGGCAAATATAGCAATAGTAAACAATGAATCTTTCTGATAAAGCCATCAGATACATTTTTATACTTTTGTGCCATTTGATTATTTAACACCACCCCCTTCCCATTTACTGTGATTTATACCATACAATAAACTTGTCCAGAACTTTTTAGCATGGAAATTAGCTGAAGGTTAGCTAAATGTCATTCCATGTCAAGCATTTTTTGCATCCTGAGGAGGCATCAACTCAATCTCCCCACACATCTTATCATCAATATCAGTATTATCATAGACCTGTTTACATAAGGTAGGTAAATCTTACCAACAAGGCCAGTATCATACCATATTGCAATATGATAACCCAAAAAATAAAAGTCAAAAGATACTGGCACATTGCTAGAGTCTTGCTTATGCACAAAGAATTAGCCCAGTCCATCATATGAGAAAAATGTGTCCTAGATGAACACCAGTCAGCTTTGCAACCTTCCAAACTCAGATTCCAAAACTCAGTGGTCTTCACCCTTTCAGGCATCTGGTACAGTTGGACTAAAAGACAATAGTGTCTTCTCTAAGTTTCTCTTAAGTCCCACCAGTATAAATATTTCTTTCCTTGCACAACCCATTTTTTTCATTCATTAACCCTCTGCTACTATTGTTTCTTTTCTCCATTTATCATTTCACTTTACTCAAACTTTTCCACCTCTGGAGGGTGTGTCTTGGTTCAGAGTGCAAATGGCAGCAGTAATTGGGCAAGTGCTTCTCCTCAATCTCCTCCCATCCACACAGGATTACAGAGGTACAGAGCTATGAGCTCTCATGACTGCTGGGCAAGACAGCAGCATTCACTATCAACTCCAATTTTGAAAGAGGGGGTGTGGTAGATTGGAGCTGGTACATACCCATGAAAAGACCTGTTGCAGGTGGGAACTTTTGGTTAGGCTATTTCAATTGAATTATGCCCCAGCCCACTCAAGGTGGGTCTTAATCCATCACTGGAATCCTTTGTGAGGGGACGAAAGGCAGGTAAAGCAGGAGAGCACAGACAGAAATGCCCCAGAGACATTCTGGAGAAAGCCATTGAAACCAGAACCCAGGAGAGAAAGAGCAGCAGACGTTACCATGAGCCTTCTTGTGTGACAGAAGAATGCCAGCAGCCTTTCCTCAGAGAAGGTATCTTCCTCTTGAAGCCTTAATTTGGACATTTTCATGGTCCAAGAGCTATAAATTTGTAACCTAATAAATCCCCATTGAAAAAGCCAACCCATTTCTGGTACATTACATTCTGGCAGCTTTAGCAAACTGAAACAGGGGGTGAAGGCGCAGTGTGCCCCATCAGGCCCTTAGAAATTCTGGCATAAACGTTTAAAGTTATCATTACAGTTTGTTTAAGGAAGCATCCCTCTTTCCAGCTCTTGTGTTTGTGCTCTGGTCCCATGACAACTCTATGAGGTAAGAAAAGGAAAATTGAGGTAAAGTGGGAAAAAAGAAAAAAATAGGAGAGACAATAAGGGAAATAGTTGTCTAAGTCATACCAGCATCTTCCCCTATCCCACCTTCCCCAGATCCCCCAGAGAAGCAGAAGAATCTAATCTAGTGGGGTCCCTCCCCTGGGTGCCCTCAATGTGAGCATGAGCACACACTCATGAAGACATGTGTGATGGTTTGAAGTTATCTGTACCCCAAGAAAGATCCTGTTCTTAAAGCTAATCCATTCCCATGGGGGTGGACCCATCATAAGTAGGATCTTTTGGAGAGTAGGATCTTTTTTTTTTTTTTTTTTAACATGGGCAGGCACCGGGAATCGAACCCGGGTCCTCGGGCATTGCAGGCAAGCATTCTTACCTGCTGAGCCACCGTGGCCCACCCTGGAGAGTAGGATCTTAAGTTAAGATGTGACCCACATCATTCATGGTGGGTCTTAATCCTCCTACTAGAGTCCTTTCTAAGGATGAAAACCAGAAAGAAAGCCAGAGAAGTTGAGAGAGAAAATAGTTGAGACAGAGCAGCCAGAAGCTGGAAGCAATAGGAAGAAGCTGAAAATCCAGGAGAAGAAGGACCACAATTGTGTGCCATCCCCTGTGACAGAGGAGCTGAGGGTCACCGGCAGCTGGTCTTCAAAGAGAAAACATCATCGGTTGATGCCTGGATTTGGACATTTTCACAGCCTCAGAATTGTAAGCTTGTAAGCTAATAAATCCCCATTGTAAAAGCCAACCCATTTCTGGTACATTGTATTTCATCAGCTTTAGCAAATTAAAACAGCAGATAAGTCAGCCTTTCATGCATTTGTCTCCTCCCCTGTCCCCCATTTTAGGCAACAAAAGTCTCAATTGCCTAGTACAATTCCCTATCAAGCCATCACTCTGAGGGTAAAGGGTTGCCTTGGTCTGAAGAAATATGATTCCATTGGTTCAAATTGTTACAATATCTTCTGTTCCAGTCCTTTTATGGTATTTTGAGCATTTACATCTACCGCCAGGTAAGCAAAGCAGTAGTAAGTGTCTGTTGCTGTCAGGACCCATTTATAGCCTCTCAGGGCTACAGGCTCTCAGTCTGACTCGTTAGCTACATGCAGGACCTTCCAGCTGGGAAATTGCCCCGAAGCCCTCTTCAGTTTCTGTCTCTCTTGTTGGCACAGAGAACAATTCTTAATGGCATTGTGTGCCTCATAGGGAGAAAGAGTACTATTAAAATTTCATCCCCTCCCTGTTTTGCTATAGTACTGCCATGTCCACTTGTTTCAGGGGTCCAGGTAGCTGCCCAAGTAAGCTTACCAGAATATCCCCTTATTGATTCCAATCCCTTTCAGTCTTGGAAGGGAGTTCTTCTGATGGTACCAACATGTCCTAACTAAATGCACCCCTTGAATTCCCCTAGTGACTTCCACAGAGCCATCTGGACATCTTCTAAATAGACCAGTTCTCCATGGCCCTTCTGCATGACCATAAAGCCAGGTCATTGGCCACACCCATGCATTGGTCAAAATCCAAACATGGGGCAAACAGCACACAGTTTAGCTCACTGAGCTGACTGCTTTTAGCTTCTTCAGAGAGAGAGCTCTCTGTTCACCTTGGAACTGCCATCCACAAACAAAGCAGTTTTTGTTTGTCAATAGAGAGTTGTTTATAGGGTACTAGCCAAGTGGCAAAATGTGACCCAAAACCCCTGCCCTACATCAGGTGGTCGGTCTGTCTGGTGTGGCCAGCCTCTACCCTAAGGTGGTTTGGTATGGCCTGCCCCCACCCTAAATCACATTTTTAGACCATGCAGTGTAACCCAAAGCCCACGAGAAAAACATCCACTCCTATTGGGCCTTGATGTTCCAAGGGCTTAAAGATTACCCAGAAGCCAAGGGCAAACTAAACCTGTTTCCAGGCAAGGTTAAATTCTTTACTACACACAAAAACTTTGTATTTTTTTAGACCTCCCTCAGTGCCTTACAGAATATATGGCCAATGCATATTTGCTGGACTATTTTTGCTAATACGCATCAATTTTTATTTTCAACTACCTTTTTTTCCTGAATGAAGTTAAAGAATTTACTATAACTTTTCCTCTTTCTTTCTACTGAGATGGGATAAGCATTTATGATGAATTTATCCCTCTAATTCCCTCTTATCCTCTCATTATCTAGAGAATCTTCTCCCTGTTGCTGCCCTCTCTGACCCCTCTTACTGACAGCTGTCTCTCCCCATGAATGGAAGCAGCTGCTGAGCCAAGGGTCATCCTGAGTTTGGGGCCCATGGTCTAGAAGAAGGGTACAAGGTTTGGGTGGGTATGACCTTGGTTCTACAAATGGTCTTCCATGAGGTGGGGCATGGCCAGAAGGGAAGGCATCAGTGGACAAAGAAACAACAAGGAGAAACTTCTACTCCCACGATAACTCTGATCATTAAAGAGGTATATGTTACTAGGAAAACACTGGGCACCTTGAAGAAAAGAAGTATTTTAGAGTTTATGATGGTCACTCAATTATGTTCAGAGTGAAAAGAACAAGGAGGCCATGTTGACAGACAGTGTAAAGAAACCTTAGTATCATGGACCAATTCCCACTTCTACAATGTGTTGAGTAGTCTTGGGCTAGTTACTTACACTCTCTGGACATTGGTCACTTCCTTTGTAAATAGGGATAATAATAGCACTTATCTCACAGGATATATCAAATTGTATTTTCCAAAGGTGGCTGCAACAATATCTATCCCATGTTCTTCTTACAAGGTGGTCTCAACTTTCCACCATCCAGAGGTCAACTCTATGTTCCCTCCCATTGGACCTGGATGGACCTTTGTAACTAACTGCCTCAACCAGCAGATCCACCATGAAAGTGGCTTGAAGCTCTATGGACCTCAGAAAAGATCATGTTCCTTTAATCCATTGCTGCGGGCATAGACTTATTGCAGGTGGTACCTTTTGATTAGATGATTTCAATTAATGCATGCCCTAGGTGGGTCTAAATCCTCTTACTGGAATACTTTATAAGAGAATAAAAGACAGAGATAAGACCCTGAAAAAGCTGCTGAGGAAAAAGTCAGAGAAGTTTAAAGAGAAGGACACAGAAGCTAAGAGACCCAGAGGCTAAAAGAGAAACACGTGCAGAAACTCAGAGAGGAAGCCGCCAAAGCCAGAAGATGGAAGCAATGAAACCTGGGAGAGAAGGGAGAGACCAGAAGACGTCACCATGTGCCTTCCCATGTGACAGAGGAGCTGAGGATGCTGGCTGCCAGTCTTCAGAGTCCAGATATCATCCTGCTGATGCCCTAATTTGGACATTTTCACAGCCTCAGAACTGTAAACTTGTAAGTTAATAAATCCCCATTGTTACATTAGAAAACTAAAACAGCATGCCTTTGAGACCAGGCAACACGTCTTCTGCTTGGCTCTCTGTCTCTCATGGCATGCTTTCACTGGGAACTCACCCCTCATGTTGCAAGGAGGCCCAGATGACAGGGAGCGGCCATGTGCATGTTGTGGGTGACAGCCTCAGCCAGTTCCTGGTCAATGGGCAGTATCAGCTGCCCAGTGAATGAATGAGGCTTGAGAAGATTCCAGCTATCAGCCTTTATCTTCCAACTGAGGCCTGTTTCCAACAGACAAACCATTCCCCATTATGCCATGTCTGAATTCCTGACCCACAGAAAGTGGGAGACATAATAAATGATTAATTTTAAACCGCTGAGTTTGGGGTGTTTTGTTATATGGCAAAAGATGACAAACAGAAAAGATATGAGGATTGATTAGTACATATGACATACTAAGGACAATGTGTGGCACCCAGTAAGTAGTCAATAAGTGTTGCTTCCTTTTTTTTTTTCCTTAGGAGAACAATTTTTGTACTGTAAAAGATAGCTGATAATTTATTAGACAAAGATGGAAGCCCCAATTGGGTAAGTAATTATGAGAAAGAACCTAGCGGCTTTAAACAATTTAAGGCTGCTGGGTCTAGCTGAATTACATCCCAGGGAGAAGCTGTAGGTGTTCACAGGTCTACTTTGAGAATTTCTGCTATTGACCTGGTCCCAGTATAGGAAAAAGGCTTAGTTCTCAAAGGTGGGGAGGAAACACAAGCTATAACCCAGGTGAGCATCATAGCATAAGTTATTTAAGCATCTTGATTGGGAATTGGCTGTATCCAGGAGCCAGCATGAAGGGATATCTGTTGGAATACCAAAGCCCTCTGTTGATTTTATTGAAGATGTAAGTAGAAAACTCACAATGTGTGGATTTTGGAATGTTGTTGAATTTGAAGGAATATCAACATGTACTGCAGGTTCTGTAGTTGGGTGTTTTAGAGTCTAGATCTCAGTTCTGCCACCTATGAATAATCATTTTGGGTAAATTAAGTAACCTCTTACATGCTGGCTGCCCAGTCACCCTGTTTTCCTTCTGTCAAAGTGGATAACAGCACCCACCTTGAAGGGTTTTGTGAAATTAAATGAGAAAATGTTTGTAACATTCTCTGTCTGGCTAGATTTCCACAACATGTAAATTATCATTACTATTTTTCCATTATTCATGGGGTAGTCTGTGAGTTCATGTTATGGAAAGTCAGAAGATTTATGACAACAGCTGTGACTCCAATTAAAAATGCGAAACAGGTGTGCAACTGCTTAGACACCCCCCGCCCCCCCGTAATGGCCAAACGAGGTGGCCAAGCTTAAGGAAAAAGCACATAAAGGTGACGGAGCCCCAGAAACAAAAGGAAATTCCCTGATGGCTGATAAACATGCTGAACTGGCTGCTTAGGAAGCTGTTACACTCTTGCCTCAGTAAGACAAGGTCTTAAATCTACTCAGCTGACCACCTGACCCTCTAATGGAGGAACTGAAAATCTTCCCATTGAAAGCCCCTGGTAGATGCAATCCTGGACATGGTGAGGAAGGAGTCCAAGAACTGCTATTGTCTGCAGGGCTTCCAGCTGACCCACTGGCTGGGGGGAGTGGCATGGGGTCTGATACGGGCATACCGTGTCATCAATAAGATCTGGGTCAGTGTCATGCCCTGGCCCCAGATGTCAGACACACTGGTGGAGCCCTACAATGCCACCCTCTCCATTTATCAGCTGGTGGAGAACATGGACGAGACCTACTGCATCGTCAACGAGGCACTGTAGAACATCTGCTTCTGCACCCTGAAACTGACCACCCCAACCTACAGGGACTTCAACCACCCGGTGTTGGCATCACCACCTGCCTGCAGTTCCTGGGCCAGCCGAACGTGGACCTGCGCAAGCTGGCCGTGAACATGGTGCCCTTCCCCCACATGCATTTCTTCATGACCTGCTTTGCCTTTTTGTCCAGCCGGGGCAGCCAGCAGTACTGGGTGCTGACTGTGCCCAAGCTCGCCCAGCAGATGTAGTAACCTTCCTGAGAATCCAAGTATTAATGGCAGAGGGACGGGGGTGGTGGTGAGAAGTTTCTTAGCAGCCAGCCAAAGAACAAAGATATATGGCTTTTAAACTAGGAAATCTTGATATGAGTCGGCAGCAGAATAGGCTGCCCCAAAGCTGAATTAATAATAGTTTTCAATCAAGAACCTGCAAAGGGAGCCTTTAACTTCAGTCAGAACTAATGAGAACATATTTTGGCCTTTCTCATTTAGTTATGAATGTAATTTCTCCCTAGATGATGAGGGACTCAAATGCTGTTTCATGAAGGGGGCGAGGGAGTTCCGGGAAGGGATGGGGAATGCTTAGCTAGTGATAAAGGACTCTTGGGGCGCATAAAAACTGTGGATCCCCGAAAGGAATCACAGAGAAGACAAATGTGGTCAGTTCAAGGAGTAGATGAGGCTAATCATGCAAAGCTACAATGATGGATGGAGAACTTTCTAAGCAAATTCTTTGCAGCAGATCCTTCTTCCGTTCTTTCCTAGTTCCCAACTCCCAAATGTTGCTTCTGGGATGGGCTTCCTAATAAACCACGTGTACTCAAATCTTCCTCCCAGGATCTGCTTCTGGGGAAACTCAAGCTAAGACTCTCATCAAAGATGAAATGGTAGATTCATTGTCTATTGTGTAATAATTTGCCACAAATTTAGTAGCTTTCTGGTATGCTGAGTCCCAACCAATGGTATTCCTGAAATCCTTAAACAAATACGCAGGCCTCTATTTGATGGGGCACTATAAAAGTTTCACTTATTAAATTTATTTTTCCGAAATTTAAAACTTCAAGAATGTTCCTAGGCCAGGTAGGCCCTGAAACCCAGAGGTGCCAGTCTCTGCAAGAAAATCAGCAGTTGCATTCCCCTACCCTATAATGTCAACCCCCGTCTTCAACATGAAGAAGTTAGAACGTCATTGCCCAGCTATCCCTGAAGATTGGGAGAAGGATCAAATGAGAGTGAGGAGTTGTAACAGAGCAGATAGAATTTAACAAACGACTGTGTCTCCTGAATCATTGTACAGATATTTCTTGTTAATCTCTGGCGTGTCAGAACAACTAGAGGGAATCCCTGACATTGTGGAACTGTAACCCATACCCTACTTTGAAATTTGCGCAATAACTACTTGTTAATCTGTACTTTGGAATTTATCACTTTTCTGTATATATGTTATAGTTCACAATAAAAAAAATGCTTTAAAAAATTTAGCGGCTTCAAGGACACAAAGGTATCATCCTCCTGTTTCCATGGTAAGAGGCTTCATTTGGGACCTCAAAGCTGATGGGCCCAGGCTGCCTTGTCACCTGGAACTCAAGAGTCCTTTTCCATGCTCACTGGTTGTTGGCAGAATTCACCACCTTGCAGTCGTGGGTCTGGGGTCCTCGCTTTCTCACTGACTGTTGACCAGGGCCTGTCCTCAGCTGTTTCTTGCCACATGCCCCAGTCTGTAACACAGCAGTGGCTGCTTCAAGGCCAGGGGGAGGCTGTCTATGCAAAATGCTGTGCTTTTCAAGGGCTCACCTAATCAGGTCATGCCCACCTTAGATAATCTCCACATCCATAGGTCAACCGATTTGGAACATTAATCACATCTTTGAAATACATCATGGCTGCCCCTAGATTAGTGTTGGATTGAATAATTGGGAGGAGGTGTGTGTGCATGAGGGGCGAATCTTGGGGGCATTTTAGAATTCAGCAGATCATAGATGGAAAGAGTGAAATGAACATGGTGTTTGGAACCAGACGAACCTGTGTTCTTTCTTACGCTGATTTCTCTCTTAATAGCTGTATGGCCTTGGACAGGTATTTAAATCTCTTTGAGCCTGAGCCTCTTAATCCAGAAAATGGTGAGAATGATACTAACTGGAAAGGGTTATTGGGAGGATTCAATGAAAAAAAAATATGTAAACTACCTGTCACATAATAGGGAAATAATTTGTAAATGGTTCTGTAGTTAGCACTCTGTCAAGAGAGGAATTCAAGGATCGGCAAATGTCTTCTTGTCAGGGATTCTGCAAAGGAGAACTGTAGCGGTCTGAAGCCGTATGTACCCTACAAAGATATGCTCTTAAAGTTAATCCACTCCAATGGGTGTGAACCTATCGTGAGTAGGACCTTTTGATGAGTTAAGATGTAGCCCACCTCATTAAGAATGGGTCTTAATCTTCTTACTGGAATCCTTTATGTTGGACTCCTAGCTTCCAAAACAGTGAGACAAGTTTCCATTGTTTAAGCAAACCCATTGTGTGGTACTTGTCATAGCATTGTTGGCAAACTAAGAAGCCTCACTCATTACAAAACTCTCCCATCTTAAAAGTCATCCCTCAATGTGCTCAGTATGCAAGTATTCCGTGAGTTAACAAATGTTTAACTTTGAAACACCCAGTACATAGAATTAGTTGGTAGCACATTGCTTCTCTATCCTGTCACTCTCTCCTTTCCTGCCCTGGCACACACATACACACATGCACACACACGTGCGAGCAACCAAGCTGTTCTTGTTCAGTGAGCCATCTGCTGGCCAGGGAGGGGAAAAACTGACTGGAGACCTCTTCGTCAGCACCTCCTTCCATTTCCTCCAAGGCAGTTGTGCACACAGCATGCTCCTCCCTCTACTCTTTCAACTTTCACAGTAGTGTTAAACCTCTCTCACATTATGTGTTTCCCAAATATTTGCCTCCATCTTCTTTAATCTCCTTATTTCTTAGTTATTTAAAAAATTCTCATCTATTTGTGAGCCTACACACTGTTACTTTTGGAGGCACTGCCCCATGAAATAAATTGAAATATTTAAACATTTATTTTGTAAACTTTTTTCTTTACTTATAATTTATATATAATGGTATAAAAGTTGAGTTGTATTTGACCAATTGACATGAATGTTCTAAAGATATTTAAGTTAATATTCATTTGGCTGGCAGTTTTCTTTTCACGTTTTGAAGTCATTTCCTTCCCTCCCCCAAGATATCATTTTCTTAGGTCTTGAAAACTAGTAAACCTGTTGTGCTCAATGGTGAAATTGACCTTGCTGATGAGTTTTAAAGAGTAGACATACCAAATGTTTGTTCTAATTAAGAAAAAAAAAATTGGACCTTACCTTTAGGGGCCTGTTGGGACTTTAATTTAGTTATAGGTCTTGAAGAAAAGACCGATAATTGGGGTGGGTCATGAAAAGAATTAGAAGTATCTTTCAAGCCTACTACCTCCAGGGCATTCCATTGCAGTTTCATCTGGTGAAACAGGATTAATCGCTGGAGGCAAGAGTGAGGGCTGTTTCCCCAGGGGAGATGCTTACAGTTTAGCAGACACCGAAGGGTTACATTTCTTTAGGTGGAGGTTGGATTCCTTTAGGCGGACTGAAGCTGTTTTCTTCCAGGAAGCTGGAGGTTGGGGAGCTCTTTTTGTAGGGCAGGCTGTGAAGCTGGCAACACCAATGAAGGGTCTCATCTCAAACTCTACAGGAGAGGCTCACTGGCTGAAGAAGCAGTGAAAATTCTCTCTTCTCCCTTAAAGGTCTTCAACTGATTGATTGGCTCAAATACAACTGATTATCTTGTTTGCGGAGGCTCGCCCTTAGTTGATCACAGATGTAATCAGCCACAGATGTAATCAACTGAGTGATGATTTAATACACCAGCTTTCTTGTTTACCAACCAGTCACGAACTATCCTTGCAGCAACAGTTAGGCCAGTGCTTGCATCACCAGGAAACGGGGCACCATCCCCTGGCCAAGTTGACACCTACACCTAATTGTAAGGCCTGGCCCGGCAGCCCCTGGCTGGAAGGCCCCCACCCGAGCTAAAACCGTGACATCTGGGCATAGGGCTGTCTAAACTCAGCCAATCAGCACCTGCCCCGACAAACAAAGGACCCTCCCTGCACACGGCCCACAGCTATGCACCCGGCCCTAAAGCGTGGGAAACTCCTAACCTATCACAGGAAGCACTTCCCACTAGCTAGCCTATATCTAACCCTGCTGCTCCTAGGGGAGCGCAACTTCCCCGGCCCGCATCCTGAGCACCCGGACCCTGGAACCTCGCCCGGGACAATAAAATTTTAAACTCCGACTCAGTTTCTCTGATTTCTCGGTTGGCTACCGTTAAAAACCTGACACTAATCATCACAGCAAACTATATTATGTAAGCATGAAACTATGAGTGCTCAACAAAATTTAGTGTCATCAAATAATAAATTTAACAAAATTAACCCACTACATATTTAAAATGATGCCTAGCATTATTTTTGTACTTCCTGACAATTAGGCATAAATAATAACTGATTGTAAACATCATAGTGTTTTTATACATTTAATCAGATATTTCAGGGATTTAGTCAAGAAGCAAAGGAGAGAAACCCCAAAACAAGAACCCATATGGGGGCGTCTCTGAAAACCCCTGGTTGTGTAACTGAGGGTGACTCAAGATACCGGTTTTTCTATACCTTCAACACCCTAGGACCAAGAAATGCTTTTCAAAAAATGTACCTCAATATTATTTTAGAATTTTTTTAAAAGGCACTTCATATTTTGAGTGACTCTTCCTCCCAGGTATTTTATGAGTTGGGTGGTGGTTGATTTTTTGTTGTTGTTCATGTTGCAAAGAGCATTGTTTAGGAAGTTTTATAGATCACGGTGTGGGTGAGAAAGGGAGGGGGTGGCTTCTGTACTACAGGCTAACATCCAGGCAGTGCGGAATGGGGGCGCTGGTTAAGGAATGGAATCCTTTCCAGGGGATCCCAGCTGGACTGATGGGGCAGTAATAGGGAGAGAACGGCTGAGAGGTGTTGGGCACACCGGTAGGTGGGCAGCCCTGCTGGGTCGACCCCATGGGGTCACAGCTCTCCCTCCTCCCCTGCTGGGGCTTACTTGCTTTAATTAGAAGGCAGAACTACTAGGCCCTCTACATCCTCACTGGCTCCCCAACTCGAGGAGGAAAATGTTGGAGCTAACCTTTTTGTAATTGCCATTTCACCTTAAAAGTGAAACGGAACCAACTTGAGCTTTGAAGCTTCCAAGAAAAAATGACTGGCACCCTTTCTGTAGCCTTTGAACTGAGGTCTGGCCAGATGGAGAACAGCGTGTTTGGCCCCATCCCAATTCCTTGGCAACCCAGATGATGGTGAAGTATGAAAGAGGCCTGTGTGCAGAAAATAGATGAGAGGGAGCCAGCCAGCTGAAAAGTGCCCAGAGCAGGCAGGCTTTCTCAGCTCTCCCAGCCTCCCGGGGGTGGGGGGTGGGGGGTGGTGGTCCTGCATCCATCCTCCACCTCCCCGTTGTTCTCTAAATCTTCAGGGTCTGCTGCGGGAAAGAGTGTTCATGTCTACACCACCATCTTTCCTCGTCACAGTAACCCAGCCAAACCTGGACACGGATTATAATACAGAGATGTGTCCAAAGAACCATGGGGCACAAAGGAGGGAGATTTTCTGCCACAGAAGGACATCACAAAGAAACTGACATTGAAGCTGAGCCCCCATTTATGGAGAAGAGCTCCTGGAAAGGAAGGAAAAAGAGGCAGGGAGGGAATAATATCCATTGGGATGACTGAGGTTTCTGTAACACTTGCTATTCTTTCAGGTGGTTCTCCAAGCACTTTCACGTATTCATTCATTCAGTCCTTTCAACCCCAGGAGGTAAGTACTTAATCGTCCCACTTGGCAGGGAGGCAACTGAGGACCAGAGAGGTTAAGCAACTTGCCTGAAGTCACACAGCCAATAAGCAGCAGAGGGAGGATTTGCACCCTCTCCATCCACCTGTAGGCTCTTAACCTCTTAACCTCAGGGAATGGGGCTGGGCTGTGGTGGGGCTGGGTGGGGATTCACTCTGGTCATGTGAAATGTCTTAGTCATGTGAAGCAGAGAGAGTTTGTTCCGAGAATTCCATGTGGCCCAGATAAGTTTATGGGGTGACTGACAGAAGTTGGGAGAAGGTGACATGTGTCTGATACTCCATGAGATTATGTCTGATTTAAGTAAGGGCATAAGAAAAGATAGTATTTCTTTATTCTTAATGTCAAAGGCAAAAATAATGAAAATTATGTTTAAAAGGAAGAAACAAAAACACCTAAATAACCCATGAATAGGAATGAAAAGGAAGATAATACATCAAAACATCAGCAGTGAAAAAAATACACACCTAGAGAATACTAGATATGTGTGTTCTTTAGCATTTTCCAAATTTCCTAATAAAATATTCATGTAATAAGCATTTATATAGTTTATGTGTGCCTTAAATACACATACACATATACCTACATATTTACATTTTTATTGGGATGTAGCATAAATGAGAATTTGACATCTGGCCGGGAGTGATAGCTTCAGTTTTGAAAGGCACAGATCGACAACTGTCCAAAAATGACACATCCTGGGACACGGCACATTCCAGAAGGTGCCTGAAAAACATCTCTACCTATTTACTCCCAATTATTACTGTCATCGGATACAAAATGATATACACTTTGGTGGGTTGTATATCTTTATGTTAAATTAAATTGGGGTTCAGACTGTTTTATATCAGATAGTCTCTTTAAAACAGGCAGTACCTGAAATACTTTAACCAAAATTCTTCATCAAGAAATGCTTTTACTTAAAACCTGGAAATGTATGCTGACGGTTGCAGGAGCAGACAGGTCATTTTAGATGTGTTTCATAGGAAAGTTGGGGGTATATAGCTCCCTGGGCTTTCTCAGAGGCCACAAACAAATAGGATGTGAGACCGTTCCATAGCAATTAACACAATTTTATTGCTGGGATTGTTCTTGAGTTTTCATTGTTCTTCAAGAGAAACAAATGTTTACAAAACTTCAGAAGCAATCCTACCTCTACGGCTATACCCCAAAGAATTGAAAATAGCAATTCGAACAGTTCACCAATCTTCATAGCAGTATTACTCACAACTGCCAAAAGGTGGAAAAAAACCCATGTCCATCAATGGATGAATGGATAAACCAAATGTGTATATACACACGATGGGATATCATGCAGCCATAAAAAGGAATGAAGTCCTGATGCATGTACAACATGATTGAACCTTGAAATCACTATGCTGAATGTTAGAAGCCAGACACAAAAGGACACACATTGCATGAGACCCCTGACATGAAATACGTAGAGTAAACAAATCCGTAGAGATAGAAAGTAGAGTAGAGGATTCCAGGGGGAGGGGGATGGGAGTTAATGCTTAATGGGTGCAGAGTTTCTGTTTGGGATGACGAAGAATCTTTGATAATAGACAATGGTGATGGTGGCACAACATTGTAAATGCAACTAATACCATTGAAATGTACACTTAAAAGGTTTGAAATGGCAAATTTTATGTTATATATATATAACATAAATATATATATGTGGTATGTATATATATTTACCAAAATAAAATTTAAAATAACTTAGACCAATGAAATATGTCTCAACTAGAGCATATCTAGATCACCTCTAGACATGGCATTGATTTAACAGTATATACAACCCTCGTAATACCATGTATCCATAGGACCCTTTTCACTAGACCCCTCTCCCTAGAACATTCCTAATGGGCCCTCTGAAGGCAAGAGAGGAGAGAGAGCATACAGAGAAGATAAGATCCTACATCATCTTGTCAAAGACAGACACAGCCAGCCAAACCTGTTACTCGGAATTCAGTCCTTCCCACTCTAGTCTGAAGTTGTCATCATCATTCCCAAATGCCTTCAGGGTAGGGGTGGTGAGCTCGAATGCTTAGTGACATCAGGTCTAGAGCAGGAAATGACATGTGGCAGCAGGACATCCGTCTCTGCTCAGTACCCTCCCCCGGCACCCTTGCCCAGGAGCACGAGAGCTGTTCCTTTTTAGAAACAGAGATAGAGAAAAGGAGAGCGAGTGAAAAACAACCTTGCAATAGGACATTTTCTAGAGAATCAGTTGGCTCCGCTTCCTCCTGTGATTATCTGCCTCCGTGCAGTGCAAAATAGCCTTGCTTTGTTTGTGACAGCCTGGTGGTGTCTGGAATATCTGCAACTGTGCAGGGCAGGACTCACCGCCTTCAGATGAGTCACGCTTAGCCGGGCAGGCAGGATTTATAAATCTGCGTCTGTGTTTCTCTGATTATATGCTAAGAGACACCAGGGGGCTGGCGCTGGGGGAGGTGAGGGTGAACGAGTCAATGGGGCTGGGATGTACCATGGGTGGCAGGAGAAGGTAAATTTGGGGAGAACACTGGCTGCTGGTAATCCAGAAAGCCGATAATCTACAGTGCCTGGCCTGCCCTAACAATGCTGCCATTTGTTTATCTACCACCTGTTCCCCAAATGCCCCCTTCACAGCCCTGGTCTTATCTTCATGATTTAACAGAAGCAGATTTCCATTTTGCACCTCAGGTCCTAGAGGTCAGAGAGGTGAGGTGATTTGCTTACGGGACCCAGCTAGGAAGAAGCTGAGTGGGCAGCTCTACCAGACCCATCTAGGGCTCTACATATGGGGGGCGGGGGAGGGCTAGGCAATTCCATGTCCTCATTATCATCCTCTTCTCCTGCTTGGGCCCCGTATTCCCACATTGAACGAAACAACACTGGCCAAAAGGCAATTCCCTCCTGAAAAATCTTCGTTGAACTGCGTAGTTGGTGCAGCATTCTGGGAGCAGG
This sequence comes from Myrmecophaga tridactyla, assembly GCA_004026745.1. NCBI lineage: Eukaryota > Metazoa > Chordata > Mammalia > Pilosa > Myrmecophagidae > Myrmecophaga > Myrmecophaga tridactyla. The sequence continues at coordinate 45,107 of PVIY010019081.1, forward strand.
GCGCGTCCCTGGAGAGGCCCTGGACTGCAACTGGTCCAAGGGCTAAAGATGCTGGGGCCAACAGGGAGGCCAGGTGGGATGCCCAGGGAAGCTCCGGTGGCATGGGGAGGTGCTGAGGCCAGAAGGGAGAGTGGAAGAGAAAGCACCAGAAGGCCATCCCTGGGCTGCCAGGGGGTCCCGTGCCGTCTGGGAGGGACTCGGAGGGCCTGGGCAAAGGGGTAAGGAGAGGCATGGCATTACCCAAGAGGCTGCTTACAGATGAGTGCATTTAGCTTACACCTCTGAGGTGCGCCAACTATAACACGGCAAATGGGATGAATATTATTTATAATTACAGCATTGCCTCGGGTTTTATGGGGAAATTTTTCCTTCATAAACATGGTGTGCTTTCATACACAGCTTCTCATTTCCTACTCACAAGGTAGGCTTGGGGGTACCTATAATTATCGTCATTTTATAGCTGGAGAAACTGAACCCAGAGAGGAGAGGTGGGTGTTTTGGGGTGGGGGGCGGTGAGAAGCAAAAGCAGTTGCCAGGCCCCTGTGCATGCTCCACCCAAGTCTTTCAGATTCAGTCAGGCCTTCTTCCTTCATTTACTAGCTTTGGGGCTAGTCACCTCTTTAACCCTCCTTTCTCAACTGAAAAATTGGGGAGATAATAATGCTTTCTTACAGCACAGGCTCAATGGAAATAGAATGCCCTCCGCATATGTTATTTTAAATTTTCTAGCAGCCAGCAGCTTCTAAAGTTAAAAGAAACAAGTGCAATCACTTTCAAAACATATTTCACGCAGTATATGCACAAATCTCATTTTGATATGTAATCAATATAAAAAATGAGGAATGGAATAATCCGGGTGTGTGTGTGTGTGTGTGTGTGCGTGCGCGTGTGCGCATGCATGTTTCGCACTGAAAACAGATCTCAGCTCAAACCAGCCACATGTAAGCGCCCACAGGCCAGCGTAGGTCCATAAGGCTGCCGTCAGGAAGGGGACAGAGTACGCCAAGCTCAGGGACATTGGCTGATTACTTCCTCTCTGTCTCTCTCACGCGCGGGCACACACGCGTGCGCGCCCACACATTCACGCAGAATTTTCCCCCTTTAAGTCGCCGTTCCAGAACCCAAGAGGCCAAAGCAAACATGTGACAAACCTCTCGTCCTCCGAACCTCGGAGTCCCCTTCCCCAACCCCTCCCAAGTCCACCACCCTCCTCCTTTACAGCCTCCCCATCCCCACCCCCACTTCCACCTTACCTCCTCGCTGTCCTCACCTCTTCCTTCCCGGGGGTGGGGTCCCTCCCCGCCCCCCTCCCCGGGGGTCCCTTCCGTT
>PVIY010019082.1:0-46422 GCA_004026745.1 Myrmecophaga tridactyla
TGCTAAACAGATAACTAGTTAATTGACTACCAACCACAGTTTCAATTTTTCTGCCTGTGAACTGGAATTGGGAACCCTTTTTATTGACATACAGCAGTTGGAAAAGAAGAAGTATTCTATCCTAACTGAAAAAGAGACAAGTAAAATATTCTTACTTTGTTAATATGGGGTTTTTATTTATTTATATAAACTTTTAGCTGTTTAAAGTAAAATTTTCCGATTTAATTTCATTGACAAGGAGGAATTCTAGTCTATGAATTGAAGAATTTTATTTGACAACGATTTGCTACAGAGTCCTATATATAGCAAGCACTCAAGAAAGTACATTAAATATTTTAAACATTTCTCACCCACGTGGATTGATCTAATTTTACAGTTGTAAAGGAACAAGGAGGCTCATTTGATCTTAATCCTCTCACATCAGGACATGGTTTCTCTTAGTATCCAACAAATTCTTTAGAGAAACACCTTTTTCAGAAGTGTATAGAAATAAAGCATAGTTGTTAAAGATTTAGGCTCATAAACTACAAAGTAAATAGTAAAAGCAAAACTTTGGAGATATGCCTTGGTTCAAATCCCAGCATTACATCTCTTTATAACTATGTGACTGTGCATGCTAATTAAACCGTTTTGGACCTTGAGTTTTTAATCTGTAAATAATTTTAAGGGTTGTTGTATTGGAGATAAGATGTGTAAAAAGCTTCCAACATATAACTGTTCAGTGAATGGTAGATATATTTACTATTACTATGTGTTGTCCTTCTTGATCCTCTTTGTGACTGTATAAAAATGTCATGCTTTCTGAATTAGGAAGAACTTAATTGTCTAACAAGAAGGAAATTATAGTACATGCAGCAAATTTCATTCACCTGTCCTATTTAAGATTTAACAGAGGTAATGCATTTCAGGGCTGAACAATATATCTTGAAGGGCACAAAATGGAAAATAAAATGCTGCAAGATTTTGCCATTGCTAAAACCTCATTTTGATTAAAAAGAAAACGAATTAGTCTATTTAAAAGGCGTGCATGAGGACTTCACTTGCTCGATCTCCCTTTAAAGGCTGTGATTGCAGACCTTTCTTTCCCTGCTCGAGCAGGACTGCTGTAGGCACAGGCTAAGAGACCTGTGCCTCAGGCGGGCATGGCCAGAGCCCAGGGGACAGAATACAGAAAGATCTCAAAAGAAAATTAAGGAAAGCATAAATTAGAGCAAACGTCAGTTCCTCAAAGGCAGACTTCATTCTCAAATTGCATGCCAGCAGAACCACTAATAAATTATTAGGTATCATCATTTTGAAATGCATGTCCAACATTAACTAATTTGGCCATATACTATTTTCAAAGGGATAATTATCATTCTCATCTTGCAGATGGGGAAATAAAGCAAGGATGATTCCTCACATTTAAAAAGGAAAATTATTTCATATCCTGACTAATCTCATATTCAGTTACCAATTTTTATTAAAGGACAAAAATATTCTGTCCATATATAACAATGGCATGACTGACCCAGCGTGGGTAAGGCGTGTTTTAAGTTTTCTTTTAAAATGATTTACTCCCCTCCTTAATCCAGAGCCCACAAAAAGGATTTGAAGCAGCTTACAGAAATAACTGTAACACAAAAAAGTAACTGAGGGAGTTGTGATGAAGAGAAATAATAAAGCCATGGATAAGAACACAACCCCGTCTTATTCAGCTGCTGAGAGTGGCTCAAAGCTTCCTGGTGGGTAAAGGAAATGAAAACATGATTCATGGTGTCCATATGACAAAATGTGCTCTGAGTTGCTTTTTCCTGGAATGATAAGTCTTCTGGGCCATACAGGCTTTCTTGCCTGGCAGTTCCAGGAACTTATCAGTCCAATACCTGTCTGAGCTAATTTATGCCGTTTGGGCCACCAAAGAGGTCAAGGCTAAAAGGCTTGTGAGAGGATCAAGCGTATGACTCTGTCCAAGGTCAGAGCTTCTCAAGTGGTGTACCACCAACAGGCTCTAAGTGTGCTGCGGATGGCCTGGTCTGAGGGGTGGGGAACCACCTCTTTTCACCGCAGGGTGCCACATAAGTACTGTCGTTTCGATGTCAAAAGATGGAGAGGAAAAAAAAAGATTGAGGCACAGCTTTAGGCAAGTGAATTAAGAGATCAGTTTTATTAGTGAGTCAACTGAAAATCAAACTGACAATCCAAAAGATTGGCAAGGATGCCATTTTCTTAATTCCATGTGTTATGTACACCCTACTCTCTTTTTTGTATGTTTGGCATCCCCTATGAAACTTTTTTTTTCACCACTCCAATTTACTCCCTTTCAAGTTCTCACAACATGACCATTTTATGCTTGAAGGCAAGGATCAGTTTATGGAATAAGGTTCAAGGTCCAACTTTATTTCAAGAGGACTAACAAATAAAATCCATCTATAAATCTGAAGGTACGACAATATTAACATCCGTTTTTCCCACCTAGGATGGAACCGTCCATCAGGCTCTGCCTCCTAAATAGAGATGCAAATCATAAAAGAGACACTAGCTTGCTTTAAGCAGACAAACCAAAGCAAAGGACCTACATAAAAATATTAACCGGTTATCTTTGCCTATCAAGGCAGAGCATCAGTCAAAGGAATTTAATTAGCTTTCTGTACTACTGACTTGCAAAAGTTGGTTCTTATTTCAGGAACATGGGGGAGTAGCAATTTCCAAGATGCATGAAACCAACTCAAGGCCACAATACGAACACACAGGAAGTCCTACTTAGTCTACAGCCCACAGATCTCCTGCCATTAGGGAGATCCTCCAGCTGCTTAGAAGCTGATCCACACAAAGGCAGAGGAAGGACAACAGCTGTGGGTCGTTAGCCTCTGTCCTGGCCCAGTGCCCATGAAGCTCTAGACATTGGCAAGGATGCATTCTCCTGCTCCTGCCACCAAAGCTGAATGGAATCTCGCCTCACACTGGTCCAGAGATTGGGCAAGACTGCATGGATGGTTAGGACAGTTCCTTCTCCACTCTCAGGGCGCTGCCTCCATGGAGGTACACATATGCAGAGCAGGGTTACCCTCATTTTTAATTAAGCACTCCCTGTGTCATTGCAAACCAAGGAAGTGGAAAGACGTGTACTCTGACCTGAGCCACATGCAATGCACGCCCCATAGGTGGGGGTTCAATGTCATCTGCAGAAAAATGTCCCAGGACACAGTGAACAAAGTCAACCAAGGCAACTCTTTCTCTCCAGAACCGCCTTGCCTTGCCTTTCCCAGAATTCAGAGACTCAAGTGATTACTGCTAAATGATTTAAAAACAAGTTTCAATTATATGTCCATAGATGTGGGAACTTGAGATTTCATCCTGGAGGTAAGGGGCATCGTTTATAATCTCTGAAGTTTTCTTGCAGATAATTTATTGCACTGACCTTGAAGCACTAGCTATTTTTTTTTCCTAATTTATCTTAACTGGTAGTACAGCCACACTTTCCTTTAGAGTAGTGGATCTCCAAATGAGGTCCCCAGACCAGCACCATCAGCATCACCTGGGAACTTATTACATGTGTAAATCCTCAGGCCTCACTCCAGACTGACTAAATCAGAAATTGTTAAAAAACAATCTAGTTTTAACAAGCCCCCCAGGTGATTCTGATGTACACTCAAATTTGCTTTAGAGTATGTTAGTTTCTGCTTCCCCAACTCCTTCAATCACTTTCTAAAGCTAAGGTTGGGCTTCTCTATTCTTCATGAACCCATTTTCACTCAGTCACCCTGATCTGTGGAATATTGCTTGGTCTGATTATCTTCCATCCTTGCTTTCCTTCTTCTTACCTCTAGTCCATATCTCCTTGACACCTGATAAACGTATACCTGGACTGCCTCAGCGCCAGCATACTGCTCTGGGGTCTCTCCACTGGCCCCCCTCCTTTATTTGTCTTATTTTCAGGCTCTGTATGCCCACTCAACTGGATCTGACTTCTTATCATATGGCTTATCTCCTAGCTTCATGTCACTTTGCTCTGCTAACACATTCGAACCTCTCAATCTCTGTCAGCTTTCATTGGCTTCAAAACTCCTGCACTGTCCTAATTTTTGACAACTGTGGGGTTATCAAGTCTTGTTTGCCTGCTTTTTATACTATGTCTGGCATCCACTGTTCTAGCTGATGGCAGAGATGCTAGCTCAGCTGCACCCATCCTTAGGTGAGATGGCCTCTTCCAAACTCTACCAAGTTAACCTCTGTCTTAGTTTGCTAGGTGGCTGAGGCAATTATCACACAATGGGTTGGCTTAACAAAAGGAATTTATTGGCTCAGGGTTTCAAAAGCTTACTTCTTCTCTGGGTTGGTAGTGTTCTGGCTGGCTGGCAATCCTTGGGTTTCTTGGCCTTCATGTCACATGGTGAGGTCCTCTCCTTTCTTTTCCAGGTAGGTTCCCACTGATTTCTGGCTTCTGGTGTCTCCCCACTGCTTTCTCTCTGTCTGAATTTCTTCTGCTTACAAAGGACCCCAGTAATTCTGATTAAGATCACCTTCATTCAGGTGGGCCACAACTCAACAAAAAATAACATTTTCAAAAGGTCCTATTTACAATAGGTCAGACCCACAAGAATGCAGTTCAAGGTTAAGAACATGTTTTCTTTCTGGGATGCCTAACCAATCTACCACACCTCCTAAAAGAGTTATGGCCCCTCTCACCTCCCAGATAAAAAGATTCCAAATGTTTAATACTCTCCACTGTTCAAAGGAATAATAATCATGAAAATGATGGTGATTTTGAGGATGATGATGATGAATATCCTAATAGCCAAAATGTATTATGTGCTAATCATTTGCAGCAGTGAATTATATGCAAAATCTTATTTAATTTCCAAAATAACACTGTGAACAAGGTGCTATTGTTACCTCCATTTTACTGGTGAGGAATCTGGGGGCTTTTCATACAGCAGTAGAGCTGGGACTTGTACCCTGGTCTCTAACCCATAAATGTCCACACTCCTAATACTGATCCTTTGATAAGGCATCTGAAGCTCCACATAACTGGATTTCCCACGATTATCTTATGGGAACACTCTGATCTACTTAGTAACCTGGATACACCTGCCCACAAACCCCCGCTAATGTTGACCCTCTGCCCTGGATGCCCCCTTCTTCCCCTGACCTCTTTAAATCTTAATCCTTGCCTCACAACCCACCTAAATTTGACCACTTCCATGGAGTGACCTATCTGGATCATATATATGCATGGACAAAGGGCTGTCAGAAAATACAATAAAAAGTATAAGGCTACTGGACACAGAAATCTTGATAGCAGTTCATCTGGCCACAAAGGGCAAAACCAATGGGGCAGTGGGAGAGAAGGAATCAGTTTACAAAATCATTGTATTATTTCAGATGTGATGCAATAATGGTTAGAGTTTAAGTGTTGGCTCTGAAAGAACAAAAACTTGGGAAGAAAGTATTTACAGGCCTTATGACAGACTCAATATTGGGTGAAAATAGAAGGAGGGAGAAGGAGTCTGTGCTTATCTTTCCAATAGGTCAAAAAAAGCAAAAAGGAAAGCTTTGATCCTTAAAGGATCTCTAGTGGAGTGACAAGGAAGGAATGAGGCAAGGAAAAAGGGGCTAGAGAACCTTGTGGGGATCTAACAGCGCAGAGTAAGCCCTGAAACCACCCCTTGCCCTTGGTTCCACCTCCAAATTTCACTTGACACCATAAGTACAATCCAAAACCGGCCATTTGTTAAAGAATTACTTGAGCATTTAGTTCTAATAAACAATCTGATATTTATGGCTGTTTCATCACAATAATTTCTCTTCTCAGCCCCTGTGCCATTTTCTAATCCTTAATTAGTTAATAAATGCATTGACAACCTACCCTTTGTCACACACTGTAATGAGTGCAGGGTATAAATTGGTGAACAAAACTGAAGGGGCCCCTGTGGCAGGCAGAATAATGACTCCCCAAAGGTGTCCCTGTCCTAATCCCTGGAATCTGAGCACACGTCATACTACATGGCGTGGGAGAATTAAGGTTGAAGGCGGAATTAAGGTTGCTAATCAGTTGCCTTTAAAATCAGAAGGTTATTCTGGATTATCTGGGTGGGTCCAATGTAATTACAAGGGTCCTTTAAAAGTGAAAGAGGGGGTGCAAGCCTAGTTCAGTGGTTCAATTCTTGCCTGCCATGCGGGAGACCCGGGTTCGATTCCCAGCCCATGCACTTCCAAAGCACAAGCAAACAAAAATTCAACAAATGATGCTGCAGTTAGAGGATGGAAAAAGAATGAAATGTGACCCCCACCATACAGCATACAAAATAAAAGGTGTAACAGGGAGGTGGAAGAGCCAGTGACAGAGTTAGGGGATGTCAGAAAGACTCTCCAGCCATTGCTGGCTTTGAACACAGAAGTGGGTCAAGAGCAATGAAATGCGGTGGTCTCTGGGAGCTGGATAAAGCAAGAAAATGGGTTCTTCCCTGGGCCGGCAGAAAGGAATACAGTCCTGCCAACCTCTTGAGTAGCCCAGGGAGGCCCATCTTGGACTTCTGACTTTCAGAACTGTAAGATTTGGGTTGTTTAGAGCCACTAAATTTGTTACAGCAGCAATAGAAAACTAAAATACTCCATCACAAAGCTAATCATCTACTAGGGGGAGACAGACACAAACTAATAAGCCTGTAATAAAGATATGATTAAAAACTGCAGCATGGCTTAATGGATGAATAGATCAGGGTGCTGCTGCAAGAGAGACCTCTTAAACCTTACCACAAGAAGGAGGGCAAAGATGCTTGCTGGGTGAGGGTGGTCATGTGGGCCAGAGTTGCAGGTGAGCAAGGGAAGATTTAAGATCAGGACAAGTCAAGGGTCTGCAAATGAAAGAATTCAGGCAGAAGCAGTCCTGAGTTTACAGTCCTGGGTTGTTAGCGGTAAGCCATGTGTCTGAAAACCAGAAGGCGATCAGTATGAAGACAGTGATCAGGATTCCAGGACCCCTGGCAGGCAGGGGTCTGAGTGCAGAAGCTCAGGAGAGCAAGAAGATGGCACCTGGAGCTCATCTCATCTACAGGGTCGTGTGCTTCTTATGCCAATGGAGAGTGATCACTGTGTGTACATATCAGTACATCTGCACAAAGAATTAAACAGCAACTGAGTGAAGGAGAAGCCAGCTCCAACACTGGTTGGGGAGTGAGGCAGAAGATCTGTAATTATCTGTAATGTTTCCAGGTCAGATGATTCCTCAGTGAATAAATCTGAACACTGAACAATGCTGGAATTTTGACAATGAAGTTGAAGGATGACGGATGTGCAAAGGTTAGGGGGGCATGAACGATGCTAGCACCTGCAGTTGCAGTGCTTGAGGAAGAGGACACTGCCTTGGGCACGGTACTGTACAGGACCCCAGGTATTATAAGTTGAGCTGAGAAGAAAGCTGAATTTCTGGCCCCAACTTAGGGAGGGCACCACATGGTCCCAGATTCAGCCAGGAACCTTCCCCTTCACTGGATCATTAGGAAAGGCTCAGAGAGAAAAGTAGCCAGGCCTTCTCCATTTGGGAATATGCTTTACTAGGAGGGGAGAGAGGCTAAGGATATAGATCAAACATTCATCCTTTATCCAACAACTATTTATTGAGCACCTGCTAGATGGCAGGCATAGTGCTGGGTAAGGCAAAACAGACAGAATTCCTGCTTTCATGGGGCTTACAGGTGAATATCCAAATAAGTAAGGTAATACTAGGTTATAATAAATTCTATGCAAAAATAAATAGGGTGATGTGACTGAAAGTCACTAGGTGGTTTTAGGTAAAGAAGAGGGGATGAGGGTGCAATGTTAGCTTGAGAAGACCTAACTGAAGAGATTACTTACATACGAGCTGAGAGTTACAAAGTGAAAATCAATCAGCCACTCTGAGAGTTACCCTACGTGGGGTAAAGCAAGTGCAAAGGCGGTGGCTCAGCAAAAACAGAAACCAGTGAAGGCAGATGATAGGGAACAAGGGACAGAGAGGCATAAAATCAGATAGAGAGGAAGGTTTGGGACAGGTAATGCACGGTCTGGAAGGTAAAGAGTTTTTATTTGATTTTAAGGGTAACCAGGAGCCATAGAGGGGTTTTAAGCTGGGGAATGAAGTTATTTATTTAATTTTATAAAAATCATTCCAGTTTCACCCCGCTTCCTTCTTTCCGTTTTTTATGGTCCAGTTTCCAAATTCCTTTACGTTCTGGGAGAGCAGAGAGTGTGAGCATGTCAGTGTTGTTCCAGCCTGTATCCTCAGCTCCCACACAATCTGGGCATATAGTAGATGCTCAATGAATGTATGCCAAAAATGAATACATGAATAACAGAGTCCGAATACATCTTTGTTTTACATGTTGTCTGCAAAACAAGCTTCTTTTAGATAGGATGTGGTTAGAAAACATCTTCTTTGCTACTAGAACTTTAAAACTCTCCAGGTTTTATTTTCAATTGTTTCTCCCAGTTCCTCCAAAAGTTTCAACCACACTTACTCTGCTGCTTCATTCCTAAGCTCTTCTTCTCCAATCCATGAACTTTTTCCCTGCTATCTTTGCCCTTTCATTTAGAATTGTTTTTATCCCTGGTCTCTCTTTGGTATTTCACCATTTTTAACATCCTTCCTTTTTCTGTCTGCCACAGAAATAGACCCAGTCTTTTTTTCTCCCCATACTGTCTAGAGATCTATGCCAACTTTTTACTTCCCTCCCTGTATCCCCACAGTCCATCCTTCAACCTACCCCTGTGATGCAGTGTGTCTTTTCTTAAAAGGGGTCTTTTGTTCCTTTAGAGATCACGATCACAGTTTACAAGACACATTTTGCTACTGACTCTTGATAATACTGGGATGCTAGCTTTCACTGGGAATGCGCTATAGAAAGCTCTTCTCATAACATAATTACCCTGGCAGACTCTTTCTAGGCCAGATGCTGGGGAGAATCACATCCAAAGGATCTGAGACTCCTGCTGCTTATGCCCTTACTGGCCATGGGTGTTCTCCTGCATCTGGATACGGAGTGGAAGAAACTACCCTCACCCCAAAAGAGGCAAGACTATTGGCCTAAATCCTAATCCTACAGATGAGCTAGAAAATTGCTAGGGATACCAGAGCTAAAGAGTTGTTCAACTAGTAATATTTAACCATTTGGTATATCACTTCCTATTGAAGGAATATCCAGGTCATTTATTTTTTTATTGCTTTCTGATACAAAAGGCTGCATTATTTTCCTCTAAAACACTTTTCAATGATGTCATATATGTGGTGATCAGTGCTTTTAATATATTGGATGTTCAAGTGTATAACATAGTAGATGCTAAATATATTTATAGATCATATCCAGTGCTAAACACTTCCTTATAGACTGAAATGTAGAAAAACAGCTCATTTGTTGAACTAGAGTGCCCCATGATTTTTAGTTTTATAAATAAATATTTTCTTTATAATAATATAATTACATTATAATAATATAAATATATTCTCTGTTTTATGAAACTAAACACAAAAGTACATACACATATTAGATTCAGAAGTGTTATCAGAAAACACCATCTCCCTGCAGCATTGTTTAGGAAGGTTAAAGAAAACATTTCATGATTTTCTTACTTTTATCAGATACCCACAGTTTGCTTAACTGAATTTACCAACACCTACACACCATTTTGAATTCATTAAAATATACTGAATTACAAACAGTAAATAAAAATATACTCAAAAACTACAAAAATATCCTTTTGCCACATTTAGTGGAATTTTTAACTGCATATCTTTTAAAGGACTATTTTAATTTCTTTTATTTCTTGTCCCTCGTATTTTGCATGTATTGCTTTTTAAAAATGTGAACTCAATTTGCCTGTGCTATTCTGATTTTCCATTTAACTGCTAATTCTCTTAAACAACATTTAATGGGTGTTGAATAGCTATGAAACACTGTCTGGGACCAAAAAAATAGAAGTTGAGCAAGACACAGTTTCCGTCCTCAGACTGCATTCTAGCTAAGAATTCAAGAATCCATAGAACAAGGATCAAACTGACTGATACAATGCTAGTAGCAGTCACATAACAGGGGCATCAGCTTGGGTTGTGTAAGGCCAGGAAATCTTTGTGAGGAGATGGGTCTTGGCTTTGAGCAATAAGCAGGGTAGAGATTATTAAACAGCATTCAAAGAGTAAGGGAGGGCAGGCACACAGGCGCAGGGACAGGAATGTGAGTTCACTTAGGTGAAGAGACCAGACTTGCTGGAGCCAAGAGCTCACATTTGGAAGTTAGAGGAGGTTAGGCAGGCAGGCTGTGGGGGGCTCTGAGTGCTCAGCTTAATCTCCTGAAAGACAGAGCCCTGACGTTTCTCCCCAAAATGCACGTCATTCAGGGAATCAGGTGATGGTTTACAAAAGCCTTGGCTACATGACCTTAACTCATTTTCAGGTACTTAAACTCATGAGAATAATACCTCCTTAAAACACTAAAACATGGGGCAAGCAGATGTGGCTGTATCCACTATTTTCCACTGTTTTGCATTACCTTAGAAGTACAGGACAAGAAAAAGCAAGTAGCTCAGATCAACAGCCCCATCTTTCACTGAGCCACATATTTCAAAGGGGATGTTCTGTCAGCAGATCTGGGAAAGCTGGGAGAGCACAGCTGCTTGGAGAGCTTAAGTGATTTAGCCTAACTCCTCTGTAAGCTGTATTTTAAATGACTATGAAACCACAGTTCTGTGAATGGTATTGTTTAAAGGATGGAAGTCCAGCTAAAATGCTTTGGTTTTCTTTCATAAATATTCAGATTTATTCTACTGGCATTTTTTTTCCTTCACAGTCTCTGAGAATCAATCCCATACAAGCAATGAAAAGATTCAGCTGCCAACCCTGTCTTGAGGGTTCTCTGTTAGGACATGCCTTCCATTTGTCCTGAAGACTTAATGGACAGTGTTCTTTCAGGTTGCTTGAGGAGAGGGCTTTCCATAAATAAAAGAAGCAAGAACAAATTCACTTACTTATCCTAATTTGCACAAAGTTAACTGATACCCTACTCCTAACAAGAATTATAAGCATACAGCTTAAAGGTCTGTTTCTTATATGTTGACTATAGCAACCCTAAGTTTCAATCTTATGCTGAAGAAATAAGGCCCATTTTAGGAATAAATGGAAGTGGGAAAGAAATCCTTCTATGATCAGATTCTCTATGTGATCACATGGTGGAAAATACATAAAGGTGGGGTTTAAAAAACATCAGGAAAGCTTTATTAGAAAAGAAGAGCCAGGCGGTGCACTGGTGCCTCAGTGGCAGAATTCTCGCCTGCCGTGCTAGAGATTAGGGTTTGATTCTCGAAGCCTGCCCACGCCAAAACAAAAACAAAAACAAAAAAAACACGCATATATGTGAAAAACAGAAAAAACCATCAATCTGAATTGAGCCCAAATGAGCCTGCCCCTTTACATAAAACATCCCATTTGTGGTAGTTTGGAGGCTGTATATGCACAGAAAGGATCGTGTTTTTTAATCCCTTCCTCTGGGTGTAAACCTATTGTAGATGGGACTTTTTGGTCAGCTTATTTCAAATGAGATGTGGCCCACCTCATTCAACATGGGTCTTATAACACCTGGAGTCCTTTATAAGAGGATAAAAGCACAGAAACTAAGATACAAAATTCAGAGAAGCACACAGAAAAAGATATAGAAGCTGAGAAAGGAAGCCACAGACAGATAAGCCAGAAGCAGCAAGCAATGAAACCCAGGAAGGAAGGACCAGCAGACATCACCCATGTGCCTGGTTATGTGACAGAAGAACCCAGGATTGTAGCAGCCTTTCTTCAGGAAGAAGATATAGTCCTGTTGATGCCTTAATTTGGACATTTCTACAGCCTAAGAACTGTAAACTCTAAGTTAATAAATACAGATTGTAAAAGCCAGCCCATTTCTGGTATATTACATTCCGTCAGTTTTAGCAAGCCAAAACACCATTCGATCTTCATGGACATCACGTGCAGTAAGCACTGTTTTCCATCTGCAGATGAGGAAACCACAGCTCAAGGAGATTAGGTGACTTTCCTAAATCAACAGCCCATGCTCTGTGAACCACACCACATCAGGAGAAAGTTTCAGGAAATAAAAACATATTTTAACACATAATTGAAAGGGTTATTATTTGAACATGTCATCAAAAAATTTCAAATCGTTCTCTCTTCCTTTTTATTCTCTCTCTCTCTCTTCTAGAAAAAAAAGTATATTTCGTGTAATAATCTGCAGTACGCCCTTATTGAGCACCTACTATCAGGAGCCTCTTAACAAGAAGCATATCCCCAAGAAGATACAAGCCCATTGGAGAGCTAAGACACAGGCAGAGTGAAAGACAGCTAACAAAAGACAGTACTGAAATGAGTGGGTGGAGACTAGAGTGTTGTAGTTCAAATGAAGGACTGTTCCTTATACACTGGGCTGGTCAGTGGAGAGGTGAGATTGGGTCTCAGCCTTGAAGTTTGGACAAAATTTAAACCTACTCGTGTGTTATCAAAATAATTAGATGTCATTTAAAATATACACAAAAGAAACCCAGACACAATGGTCCAGCAGCCTCTCTCTCCCCCAAGATAGACAAACCCCATAGAGAATGACTGTTATAAAGTGGAAGATAAATCCTTCACCATGATCATACCAGAAGAAGGCCAAAATAAGAACTGTGGAATCCACAGTTGCAAAGCTTGAAATAAAAGAGGCAAGCAGTTCCTTACACGAAAAAAAAAAAAAGATTCCAAAGAATATAATCTAACACTGAGTAGGTCTACAACTGGAAGAATAAAACCCTGTACACTAACAAGTGATTCCTGGGAGCTATCCAGGGTACTGACTGATTCCATCCCAAACTCTGACCTAATGGACCAGGGTCTGCCCTAGTGTTTCTTTTGCACATGTAACACATGAACCTCTTGACTGCAGCTTCTTTAGATCTAACTGTTATTTCTGACCTTGATTTCTTTCCAAGGCAACCTACACCTTGTCTGTTGCTTGCCACAGTTTATAATTCTAAGTCATCAACTTGGCACTTCAACTGGTATAGAGGAACGGTAGAGGTAGATGAAAACATTTTAAATAAGGTCAGAAACAATAAATTGACCCACTTGCTTCAACTAGAATTTTATACAGGGTAATTGTAGAAATGAACCTGGAAACATAGGTTGAAATAGGCTTATTAAGTTCTTATTTCAATGACAAGGAATTTTGACCCTATCAAATAGGCAATTTCAAAGTTCTGAAGGTTATTGACTAGAACTTTGATGTGATAGAAAAGTGCTAGGAAAATCAATGTGGAAATATTGTGCCGGATGTATTAAAGACGAAAGAATAAGGAGGGAGGCAGATGGTCCAAAGAGGGAGCTAAAACACTTTTTATAACCTATACTTGAACTGGATAAAACCTCAGGGATTTGGAATTTCAAGAAAAAAGTTGTTGAACGTTCCATTCTGCTATATACAAAAATTATATTCCCAGCAGTTATGTTACACCTACACTTAGTCTCTCTCTTTCTCTCTCATTCTCTATCTTTATCTTCATCCTTCTTTCTCTCTCCCTCCCTTCCTTATTTTTTCATTTTTTAAGCTATAACAACCAATATTAGTCAACTTATAAATCTAAAAAGAATGTTCTTCAGTTGTGTCCTGTGCCTTCCATTGGATGGTGCTGTCTCTTCATTTCCTAGTCTCCTGTCATTTTTTTTTATTATAAATAATCTGACCAATTCTTTAATGCTGAGTATCTGTCACTGCTATTTTGCAGAATTCCTAGGAAAGTACACCACTTACGTATCACTATTTTGTGTTTTTGAATAATATCTTCCTTCTTTGGTCTAGCAGCTCATCCAGCAGTTGCTCTTAAACCTGCTGCTAACTTGTCCCATAGATGACCAGTGAAGAATAACTGGAGTCCAAGAACCTGCGGTCTGTCTGGAGTCCAGATTCTCATTAGTGGTGCTCTGGAAATGATATATAGTTAGTCTGGGCTCCATGACACTGAAGAACCCACACAATAAGGCAGCTGCAAAATTTGGGACACTCTAAGTCTCTCTCTATACCTTAAAACAAAGACTCACTAAGCCCAATTATTAGTTGAATAGTATCTACGCCTCTGGAAAAGCAAAGCAAACCTGGATTAGAGATCTGCTGTTCTAGCCACAAAACACTGCCAAACTGTCAACACATTCTCAAGCCACTGCTGCTGCCTTCGAACTGCCTTTGTCTCCAGGCCCTCTTCAGTAGTTGTTTTCAGCCCTGTACCTAGTTCTCTCACAGGAGTAGCCAGTCTGGCATTCAACTAGCTGCATCTTGCCAAGGATGTAAATTTCCATTCTTTGGAGTCAAACAAATAGGGATTCAAATTCTGGCTCTATTAGTCATTGGTTGTGCCTTTGGACAAGCTATGCAATCTAAATCTTGGTTTCCCTGACTTTAGAAAAAGAATGATTAGTTATCTCACAGAGTTGTAAGGAAAAGATGAGATAAGGAATACAAAGCAATTATGAAGTCCTGCAAAATGGAAGCATTTGATAGATTGTGAGTCATGATGATAATGAAATGGTGATGATAATAATAGCATAATTTTAGTTCTTAGGGAATATTTACCAAAGCTAGTTTTTGATATGTTAAAATACAAAGAAACCCCCCCCCATCTGTCTCCTTTATGAGAGTTCTGTGTCTGTTTTTCATCTTTGTCTCATCTGAATTCCAGTCCTTGATATGGGTTACTACCCAGGCTGAAATCAGCTGCAGCCAGCTGATATGAATGTGGATAAGAATGCTTTGGAAAACCCAAGGGCCACATTATTCAAAATGCACATTCTTCCACACAGGTTTGAAATATATGAGCAAAAATAGGACAATGCACTTTAGAGAGTAGAGCTTAATTTCAGCTCAAAAAATGTGAAATGTGAGAGAAGATGGTAGAATTGTTCTTCTTTTCCACTTGCTACCAGATTATGGCTGTTGTATATTGTAATATTAGGCACCACAGACAGGATTCCACCAGCACAATTTCTCACACCCCTCAACAATTTCAAAATGCTAATATTGATCAGTGAAATTCTCCAAGTCAGCCCAGAAATAGCCAGTGCCTGTTGAAAGCCACAATTATTGAACAGTCTAAAAAGATAGTTGTGATACTGTTTCCAGGGAGAAAGGGTGAGGAAAAGTTTTCACACGTGAATTAAACTAAACTGAAATAAGATGGGCTGTTGTTTCAATAAAGTAAGAGGCATGCAGCTGGATTTTTCTGTGGTAGTTATTCTAATGGCCTGAATAAAGAACATGTTGAACCCTAGCTTGGGTAGAAACTACTTGGAATATTTCATTAAAAGGAGGACACAAGTGGATTTAAATCATATCATATTTTTAGGCAACTAAGTTTCCCATGCATGGAGGCACGATATAAATATTACTTTTAAAAACGTCATGTTTCTTTAAAATGATTTGGTTTCCCCCATATATAACATGAATGTAAACAAGATGTCTGTCAAGCACAGCTATAACATATTGCCTAACCCAGCAAACTTATAATATGCACCTATTACTCTTGGTTCCCTTAATGAAAGAAACTAAGGACACTGCATAAATTCTTCAACACATGTTTTACTTCTGCAGCTGCCTCGTGCTGTAGAACATCATGCTAACAAGAAGTGATGCTAACTAGAAGCTAAAACCAGTGTAGCAAATGGGGCATTTAAATATATATAAACATGCTGGCATTCTCAAAGAAAGGAACTATATGGAAGGAACTAAATAGATCCCTAGACAGACATATTTTAGTATTTTTCTATATGCTAACCATTTTAGTTCTGCACAACAGGAGAAAAATATTCTGGTGGAGAATAAGAAGTCAGCATGCAATTCTCTCCTGGACTCATTTAGCTTAACACAATTATTAGGGGGGAAAGGAGAAAGATTGTCACCTGGATTTCACTAACTTTCGTTAGTCATAGTAGAACCACTTAAATACCAGTAGTTGCAGGCAGTAGCTAAAGAAACAAAAGGTTGTGCTGCTGATTCTAAACAAACCACTTAGCAGCTCAAATAGATTCAGGAAAGCTGGATCATTTTAGGCACTAGTTCACTGAAGCCAGAAGATCAGTTTGGAACCTTACTTCTTATACTCCTAAACTCACAGCCTCACCAGGGAAATCAGATCCTCTTGCTGATTGAGGCCAAGTCTATACAGCAGTAATGTTTTGAATAAATTCAGAATGATGGGATACCAAATTATCCAGGTGTTTTGGAAACACCTGGAGCAGAGGACAATTCTTACCCAACCACTCGAGGTTTCACTCCCGTCCTGCAGATGCCACAGCCTGCGTCAGGAAGCCACCCTCTTGGACAGAACTGATCATCTTGAAAATGGAATCTTTAGTTAATTAAAACCAGCTTCATATTAGGAGTATTTGGAGTCCATAAAAAGGCAACATATTGAAACTGGCTCGAGGACAACTGCTTGGGGAAAAAACAAAGTACAAACGTTTCTTAAAATAAATGGAAAATGACCTGTTGAACCTATAGATTATTAGAAGTGGTTTTTTTTCTTTGGTTGGTGTACATCCTGCTTTAGCTAAAGATTATAGTTCTCAATTATTCTTTAATACAGTAAGTGTAGAAAATAAATCCAATAATACCTTCTACTAAACATTCAGAGAACTTAGTTTCTTTGACCAGATCCTGTATTATACCTCAGGCTCCAGGAAACCAGTCTGATCTTGGCCCAGCACTCACAGGCAGTCAAAGTCGGTCTGAACAAATTCCAAAAGAACTCTTTTCCAACCCAATTGGGTACTGGTCAATTATTGCAGAACATCATTTAAGCTGAAAGGGATAGTTATCTAGGCCTAAAATCAGCTGGAAACATAGTCACTGCCATGTCAGCAGTCTGCCTTTCCCAGAAGCTCCAGCACACTTAGTTGGGTTCTTTTGTCACCAGTCATTTGCATCTAAACAGACATGGCTGCTTAAGAAACAGGATGCCAAGTTTGTTTGTAGGATTATTTTTCTCCCTTCTCTACATCCAAGAAACAGCCAAAGAGGAACTTAAAGGCCTTTTTAATATTTACTATTTTCTTTTCACTCCAATTTCAAATGGGAAAAATATTTTATGAGAATGTACTCTGCTTCTCTGGAAGGACCTGGAGCTAAATATAAACTATATGACGTTCTTTTAATAATGCATTCCTTAGATGTAATTTACAGTGAAAGATCCCACAATAGTATGTAAATCTCCACAGTAATCTTTTCCCTCATTTTTATTAGGATTTCGTTTAGAAGTAGAAGATGGAGGGCGAAGATTAAATACTATAGCACCTCCTTTCCATGTAAAACAAGACTTCAAGAAAAGCACAAGTCTGGTGCCTTATATTTTCCTGATCTGATATCATTCAATATGTGCTTTAATGGTGAGTGGATAACTTCTATGGGACAACCATTTTCCACACAGATTTCCAATTCCAAATTCCCTTAGCAATGACCTCAGCTTGACTCCAAATTTTACTGTACACATCTAACCTCAAGTGCAGCTTCTCCAGCAACCCCCTGGTTGTCCTTATTTCGCTTTCTAAAGCAATGTGTGTGTTGTAACTGGGCCATGATGATGGTGATTATTATATTAATAAAGCTACTGTTCCCTGGAGATGTGGCTTTGATGGTTTCCAAAGAATCTTCTACCCTAGCCAAGGAGGAGGCAAAATTCTTGTATGGGTTGTTTTGCAATAGTTTGTGGCAAAGAATAGCAGAATGTCATAAGAAGGAAGCGAGAATTAAAAGGGAAGGGAAATCTGAAGAAAAACACAAACTAGTATTCCATTCTGGTGGCATGCTGAGCTCAGATCATGCACTGCTAAAAAAGGGGCAGGATGAATCTCTTGGTCCACAGAACATTAGGCAACCTCTATTGTGAGTTCCCCGAGCTCATGGCCACAGCAGGCAGCAGGCAGACACGTGCTAGCTGCCTTTCCAGATCATCAGGGCAAAATCACGTACTCCATGAGTAGGCACCTCCTGACTGGATAATACAGGCGCGCTCTTACAAGCCTATTATTTACCTAGTATTTCTGCCGGCTGCTCTAAAACCAGGGTCTTTGCTGAATAAGAGTGAGAGACACACAGGTAGAAGAGGTCAGTTAACAGTGAGGAGTTAGAAGTTATCTGAGGAATAGTCATAAAAAATATATAGAATATTCAAAATTTGCCCTAAAACAAGAAGAAAAAATATCTGTGATGTACTTTTTCTTTCCCCTGCTCTGAATATTCTAATATGTTATAAACACTGAATGAAAGAATGAAAGCATCATCACATTTTTTTTAAGCGCGCTCCACACGCAGAATTATATTTACCTGTGATTCTAAATCATTCTGTTGGTTCATTCCAGAATGTGCCTGAGGGAGCGTTTTGCTCTCCCCAGCAGCTGCTGTTCTCCACGTGTTTTGGTTTTTTTTTTTTGTATGCTGTATGGTGGGGTCACATTTCATTATTTTTCCATTATTTTCCATTATTCTGTTATTTTCCCATTATTGCAGCACCATTTGTTGAATTTCTGTTTGCTTGTTTTTTGTTTTTTTTTTACTGTTTGTTTTACTTGTTTGTTTGTTTTTTGGCAAATGCATGGACTGGGAGTCGAACCCGGGTCCCCCACATGGTAGGCGAGAATTCTACCACTGAACTACCCCTTACACCCCCTCCATCTCCACTTTTAAAAGTTATTTAGTGAGCGCTTCAAGTTAACAAAGCAAAATGTCCTGAATGATTTCGAACTTGTTAGAAGCAACAGACCAGACCAGGCAGTCTGGGGTAGGATGAGCCTGGATTCGATCTCAAGGGTAGCCTGGTGTGCAAAAAGGCAGGCCACAGACCTGCACTTCATTTCAGCCCAAGGATGACCAAGAGATTTGATTGGCTCAGAGAGGGATCCAGGCATCAGGGCCTTTTTTAAAGCTTCCTCGGTGATTCTAATGAGCAACCAGGGTTGAGAATCACATTCTTGGGATTTCTCTGCCTCCGAATATAACATGGCTCCCTCTCTAGTACTTTACCATGGCAGAAATCTAGACGGGGTTCATTCATTCATTCCGAGTACATATAATTTGTCAGGCACTGTTCTATGTTTTGGGGATAAGCAGGGAACAAAACAAAGTTTCAGAGTTATGAAGTTTACATCCTTGCAGGATTTAACAAGTGCTTGAGGAATCTCAAATTAAATAGCCTTTTTCTTTTTTTTTTAAGGTGTATGTGTTTAGTCTGAATTAAGCTTTCAATATGGAGTTATTTTCAAAAATTGTCTTTGAGTTGTAATTTTTCAAAAGCCGTTATTTATTTTTAAGAGAGATTGCTATTCCCAAAAGATATCTTAGGGCTTTATCACTGGGATGAATAAAAGCAGTCCTTATTATCCAGAGTACTGAACTTAATCAACATCTTCTCCAAGCCCTATAAAAGTTTTTCTCTTTTATCTGCCTCAACGGAAATTAGTCATTTTTTAAAGAGGACAAATGTACAATCTAGATGGAAATAAATAATTCCTCTGTGCAATAAAGATTGAGGAAAGTCAATTATTTTTTTCCTTTACAAGGGGCAGTAATTTAATGGATTTTTCTCTCAGAAACAAAATCAGAACAAACCAATAAAGTAGAATGTAGATACTCCCACTGTGTACTATCTTATCCACAAACGGAATTTCTGTAGCTGTTTTGGTCCACAGGCTCCTAAGCAAATATGTACTGAGGCATATTTCAGAACCACTGACGCGTCCTTCATACCCAGTGACCCCCAACATGTTATATGCAAATGGTATACTGGACACAGAACGGATGGGGAAATGGGTTCAGGTAGATTCAGAATTTTAAATCATGTGAAATAAACCAGAGACAGATCAGAAATGCCGTTAAGAGTCTTAGAACAAGAATTTAAATCCAAGGTGAGACAATCAATTGAAAGCTCTGTGGGACTTCCTAACTGAACACAAAACCTAGAGCCCCCAGCAGGTGGCCCAGTTTGATATTCAAATCATTAACATGTTGCTTGTGGAGTTTTCATTAGGACAAGTTTACCACATGATGGACAATCTGTGTGTATTTGCAGATGTGGTTTGCGTGGCCGTCAAACTTGCTCGGGGGGTATAATTCCCAGCAATCTCCACCTGACTATTGCTGAAGGCAATGTCCAATCCAAGTGCAGAGCTCAGCGAATAAATGAGTTGCTTTGACAGGAAATTCCAACAGCAATTTTAATTCTGATCAGGCTTCAGGAAATGGAAAGAATAAAAACACATCAATTATAGTGACAGGAAGTTTTAAATCACATGGCGAGCAGCTGCTGCCAAAAGATGTGTCTGTCTGCCAGCTTTGTTAAGGAACTCACTATTTAGGTGTGACCAAAATTTTACACCAAACTGTTAAATGCTGACATCACTCCCTAATTGCATACTATCCCCCTACGAGGGTAAAGAAAATGACAGACTACTGTAAGCATATCATTATGACAAAAAGTCAACTCCACCGTAAGGGTTGGAATGCATAACAGCAACAACAACAACAAATGAGAACATACAAATAAACTCCCCTGCACAGAAAGAGGATCTGCCTGCCAATTAAGTGGTGACCATCCACAGCTGATTAAAATCCTGTTTAATCAACACTCAGGGTTGACCAATCGTTCCATTTCATGCCAAAAGGCCAGATTCTTCTTTCCTGCCCTGTAGGCCTCCTGCCAGAATAGGCTCTTTTCCTTTAAGGTATATTGCTTACTACTTTTAAGCCTAGGCCCAATGAAAATGATGGGCGACTGAGAAGAGTCCACAGAGAATGTGCTACACCCATTCAGAGAGGGTATTTTCGAACAGGTCCTTCCTTCAAAAGAGTTTTAACTTGGTTACAGTCATTTTAAACAAATTATAACATAAATTAATTTTCCTAAGATTTATATAGTGCCCTTCTATAAAGTTCAAAAGGGACTCCAAATTTTCTCTGGTTTGTTGCCTTTCCTGCTTCCTGCCCAGGAACCTGGGGGTACATGTTAATGACCGTGTGCTCATAAACGGCCCATGGAAGAGGTTATAACTCAAATTCTACTTTTCCTCACCCAATTAAAGGTTTCCCTTTTTCCTGAAATTCTATGGGCTCAGGCATGTTCCTCCTTTTTCAACTCAAGTCCCGGTTGATCAACTCTCATTGAGAAGCTGGAGACAGTTTCCACGTTGTCTTATATGTTAGAAGCACTGGCACAGAACAAGTATTTAAAAGTCGAATTTCTAAGTCATTTTCTTTATTCTCAGCATATTATACTAATAAGTTAGTAAGTCTAAAATATGTACTAAGATTTGATATATTTTCAGTTTAGAAAAGTAAAAATAAGCCTTTTACTTGGAGACAGAGTAAATTTTACTTTTTAGCTTATACATGAGGATAAGCAAAATGTAAACAGAATTGGTGAGAAAGATCATGGTAACATTTTAGACTCCTGGAAAGTAGAGATAATATTTTATAGCCGTTTGTGGTCCCCATAATACACAAGAACATGATAAAATAATAAGGAACTTGCCTTAATTTCTCACTGGCCTTTCCTGTGTTGGTCTATAGGCTGCATGATCTAGGCACAAGGCTATAGGATTCCAAGCCAAACCAAGCTGTCTGTGAACCCAGTTCCAAATCTTGAATGGCTGTGAGACTTGAAGTAAATTTCCTATTCAATCTGTGTCAGCTATTTCACCAGAAATGGGAATAATAATGGTACTTGATTCAGAGGGTTGCTATGAGAATTCCATGAATCATTAAATTTTAAATACTTAATATAAGACCTGACATATAGCAAGTATTAGACATTAGATAATAATTAATATTATTATTAATGTTGATGATAATAATCCTTTCCAGTTTACCTTCTTGCCTCCTATTCTGTCATGTTCTTTATGATCTTCTCAAGCTTGGTACATTTCTCGATGAAAACCATATTCCTTTTAGCTAAAATGATGCTGGCTTACTACTCAGAGCTCTTCACTGGGTAAGCTGTAGCAGATGGCTCTACCTGGAAGATCTTCCTGTTCCAGTCCCATCTTAAGTCCCCACATGCTGTGTCTGGAATTGTACAAGAAAGCAGTCCTGTCCAGTGAGCAAGCTGTTGCCAACCCTGGTTTCTCTGCAGCCACCCAGACTCTGCTGTATGTAGCTCAACTACATACAAGACTTTGTAGCACATGGGGGCTTTGTGCCTCCTGCTGGCTCTTCTCTCCAGTAACTGATCTAGGAGGCATAAGTGGAGAAGATGGTTTCTCTGGTCTTACTCTGGCTCCTTCTCCAAGGCCAGCCTGCTCTACTTTCATTATGAATTCTTCAGGTAGCAAGTAGAGGAATCTATGAAGAAATGGTCACCACCTAAGTTTAAAAAGAATACACCCACCTCTTACACCCTATGCCTACAGTGCTAATAATTTTGGATCTCCAAGAACATCGGGTCTGGGTGGGATGAGGGAAAGGCAGATAATTATAATAATACATGATAGCATGATATTAACATTTTAAATGTTACCACATTTCTTCACAAGCAATAGCAGAGAACAATAGCCAAGGCACCATCAGAAATATGATATTGTTCATGTAATAGTTATCTACTGAAAGACCAAATAAATTTTCATTTCACTTCAAAATCTTTACTGCAACCCTTCATAGTGCTTCAAGACATTCCAAAGCCAACTCTCCGAGTCCCAAACCAGGCAGCACACTGCTGTTTCATTTAATATTTTCGTTTCCTGTACTTTCCACTTGGCTTTGTTTGACATCTGTCTATAGTAACTATATTTTCCATTTACATTAAGTAGTTTTGGCAACTCAAAGAAACAAATCTTCCAAGTCTGGCTCTGTCATCCTCCGTGTTTCCTACATCTGTGTTTTCTACCATCAGCAGCCTTTGATTCCTAAGTTTGCATATATGGGAGGTGACATTCATGGAGTGCCAGCAATGTGATGGATCCTGGATAAAAACTGGAGAAAAGCACATGCTCTCAATAAACAATTTATGGGACTAAAAACCCCAGGCAACTTTTCCTACACTAGGCTCTAAGGTAATTACTAGCAGTGATGTTTCATATCTGTCATTTTTTAGACTCAAACAACAGAACTAGATGTTTGCAAACCAAACTGTGTGATACCCAATGACCCCCTACCATAGAGCATTACTGATAATTCTACTAAATAAACATTATATATTTTCCATTCTCTGATTATAAAAATTCAGGGCAAAGAACCAACAGATGTGTAAACAAGACTTTCTTGAGTCACAAGCTCATCCTGCAAAGCATGCCCCTACTTATGGTTCTTAAATGCTCTTCACATAACAGATTAATTTTTTTACCAGCTTCTCAATCTCACAACCCTTCAGGGTAGATAAAAGATACATACATTATTTTGGAAATTGGCCTGTTATTTTGGAAATTGGTTCCAATTGCCTTAGTAGGCCAAACCAGGAAGTTATTGTTTAACCCTCCCTTTTCAAAACCCACTGTGCCAAAATACATAAAAGAATTATTAAGAAATTAGGAAAAGGTGAAATAAATCTAAGAAAGCTTATGAGGAAAATAGTCTATGGCATAATTTGGTATTTCTTTATGATTACTTCTAAGAAAAGAATGGCAGTTTTCTCAGAAGGCCACAGAGTCTGTCATTCTAAGAAAAGAACTAAAAGGCCAGTGACTGGAAGTGGATTTCACTTCCGAATGACTCAAAAATATTCTTTGGCGTCTTCAGTTTCTTCATCTATGAGATAGGGTGTATAGTGCTAACAATGTTGTCACTAAGAGGGAATTGCTAGAATAAAAGTACTCACAAAAGCAAACAGATTTTATCAGAAACTATGATTAAGTCATACCATCTGAGTGGACCAGATCCACTACACAATATAATGTGCATGGCGGGGGGGGGGGGGGGCTCTGAAAGGCCTCCAGGGACCAGGCAAGAAATGTAAATGGCTACCAAAGCTGGATATGTGACCCAAAAAAGGCTGAGAATGGAGTACCCACCCCAAATAATTTAACTTCAAATTTTCTGCAAAGAGTGATCAGAGCAAATGAAACTCTCTCCCTATTTCTACTTTATTCCCCTCCTACCCAATCCATTAACTCACAGATATTGGTACACCACTTTTAAAGAGCTTGAATAAACTATCCGAGAGCAGTCTACTCCCTTCCATGAAGCTCCCTCTTTCTACCACACTTAAACCACCAGTCTCCAAGACTGTGAGTGTCCCCTGACAAAAAAAAGCCCAGATGCCCACACAAATCTACAGAAGCAAAAGTGAATGGAAAACAGAGTTTGAGATTTACTATATTACTGGCTTTGATTTTGACTCTTAGATCAAATGCAGAAGAATCAAATAACCTTGCTAAGTTGCTATTTCCTTTTGATGTTCATTCAGAAATCCTTTGTCCTTCTGTTTCATCATAGAATTGTTTCTAAAAGCTATGCTCATGAAGGAGTTCTCAAACTGTGGTCCCCAGACCAACAGCATTGACTTTTCCAGGTAACTTGTCAGAAATGCAAATTCTTGGGACTTACCCCAAACCATATACATAAGATACCCGAGAACAGGGCCAGCACCATGCAGGTTTAACGAGCTCCCAGGTGATTCTGATGGATACTAAAGTTTGAGAACCACTAGAATAAACCAAATGACGTTTTAAACACATTATAAGAAGTATTTTAAATGAATATTGTGGGGATTATTTTATAAAGCAAAAAGTCCTTTTAAAATGTGAATAATCCTCTCCTAAATTATGTATTTCAAAAATTCTATTCTTTTAACTTTTACATGCTAGTGGTTTTTTCATAGTGAGACATATCAGCATTTCACTTGATTAAGTCTTGGCAATTCTGAAATAAGTAAGTAAATAACTAACTAAGATAAATAAATAAATACACGCATACATATAACTAACGCAGGTCCTCAGCTTACTAATTTCTAGTAAATTCACTGTTTACTGTCTCCTGCATTCTCTTTCAATTTTTGCAGGGCTTCTGTTTCAATTACAGCTCCCTCCAACTACTTCCCCCAAGCATTTTTTATTCCTTGAAAGGAGATCTCCCATGCTGAATTGAGCACCGATCAAAATTCCTTACGTCACATTGCTTCAGAATTACCAAAATTACAGATGTAAGTGGAGGACCTTCCAGGTTTTTTTTCTCTTACATTCTAGAATTACAAATCAGTTCAATTGAGAGGACAGATGCTTTCCTGGCTATGTTGTGCCCAGGAACAGAAAAATTACTTCTAACAGCTACTAAGTCATGATTTGATTGTTGTTGTTTTAGTTCTAAGTACTTCATCAGAAAATAATGAAACATAAGAAACTCAGAGGTGGCCTGCTGAATTGAATTTTGTTCCACTTGCAGACAACTGGATCTCTGGCAGTTTTTGTCTAAGAAAAAACATGCTTTGTTAAAACACTCATATACCACACACACAGGCACTTTTCTCCTTTGAGTTACTGGAGACAATGCAATGGCCACTGTACTTTTATCACCTATTCAAGTTGGGAGTTCATACCTTTCCTGAACCAAATCCAAATGCACGCTTGCTCTGGTTTTATGTTTCATTTAAAAAATATTTAATGATCCAAATGATGGATGCTATGCTTGATTAGTTTTTAGACTAATGAGATTCTCATGAAGGCATTCAACTTAAAGGAAGGCAGGGTGTTCTAAAGCTATGTCAGCATGGAAAGCTATGACCATTTTGGTGGTCTGAAGCTATCTGTACCCCAGAAAAACATGTTTTTAAATCAAATCCATTCCTGTGGGTGTGAGTCCATTGTACGTAGGACCTTTTGATGAGATTACTTCAGTTAAGGTGTGACCCACCTCAACCATGATGGGTTCCAATCCTATTTCTGGAGTCTTTTATAAGAAGAGTAAGGTTAAGACAAACAGAGAAAAAGCCACAAGAAGCAAGAGGCTGGATATCACCAGAACCCAGAAGAGAAGAGAGAGACCAGTAGATGCCACATGTGCCTTACCATGTGACAGAGGAGCCAAGTATCACCAGCAGCCAGCCCCAAAATGCTGTCTTCGGGAAGAAAGTATCATCTTGATGATGCCGTGATTGGACTTTCTTTTCGTTTCAAAACCAACAGTAAATATGTTGCCATTGTTTATCCTGACCCATTTCATGGAATTTGCTTGGGCAGCCTAGGAAAGTTAGACAACCAGCATGTGGTCAAATCAACACCACTGCCTTTTTGCTTGCTTAGATATGGAGATTTATCCTGTAGCTCTGTACCTTTGAGGATCTAATGAAAGCTATGGGACCTCTCCTGAGAAAAATGCACCAAACATCCAAACACCATCTTAAATTTATCTCAAGGGGTGCGCAAACCCTAAAGCAGAACCCTTACTATTCTGGGACGGACAATGGGTCTAGGATGAAATTATATCTTTTCTCTAAGGGCTTTTGAAAGATTTTTTTTGCAATATTTGAAATAGATTTACTGAATCTTTAATTGAGCATTTACTGTATAAAGAACTTGGCAAAACCTAGTCCATACTCATAGGAAAGGGTGATAAGAGATGGTGATAGGAGATACAGATGCTATAATAGAGGTATAAAGATATATGGTAAGAGTTTAAATAAGAGAGCTATCGCATTCCATTCTTGGGTGGGGTTGGGGGGTGAAATAAGGCAAATTTCAAGACACTGGAGATGGGCCTTAGAGAACGGGCTGGATTTAGAAGTTGTGGTTGGCAGGAGAAGGCAGAAGGAAAAGGGAGGACAGAGAACGGTATTTCAAGAGAAAGGAAGACCTTTAGCAAGAGACCCCTAGCAGAAGGCACAGAGTAAAGAGGATAGTTTCCAGAATCTCTTTTGATTAGAGCACTGGTCCTCATCCAGGCTGCTCATACGAAAGACCTGGAGAGCTTTTAAGCCCTGTGCATGTCTGGGGGCCCCCCTCCACTCATTGGAATAACTACATCACAACCTTTGGGGTGAAGCCCAAGTGATCTAATATTCAGTCACCACTGGGACCCACTGGACTAGAGCATAGGGACTGAAGAGGGTGAGTGGGTAATGAGACTGGCTGATTCACTTCATGTCATCAACTGCAGGGCCATCTATGCTCACAAGCTTTCTGCACTAGAAAGTCAAAGTAAGTTTTTTGGCAGGAGATGACATCATCAGAGATGTCTTTTTGAATTATCATTCGTTGAAAAGTGTCCTGTCACAAACATTGAACACATACAGATTGAGTAAATAGAAATGGGACACTGGCTCTCCCTTCCATGTCTGGTTACCATGGAAACAGAATCACTCTTAAAGGGCACGCTTCCAACTTGCGCTTTGGTTACTGCCGCTCCCCTCCATGTTCTCCAGATGAACTGAGGTATCTTTTTGCCTATTGTGTCTCAGTTATATGGAATTTCCTCAACTTTTCTTTTCACGTTGCCTCCCTGGCAAGGGTTCACACAGTTAGGAAAGCAGCATTGTTGTGCAATTCACTGATTCACTAATGTCAAGATAAGATGACCCTGGAAACACTTTGGAAAATGTTGTTTCTTCCAAAGGAGAGAGACTGGCCGCTTGAGGCAGAATGGCATCGGGGTCTGAAGCTTGAAAATCAGGAAGACTCAGTGTGAATCTGACTTGGCCATTTGCCAGCAAGGTAAGCTCTCTGAGTCTTAATTTCTTTATTAAATATGGAAAAATACATCTGTCTGGCATGGTAGTGAGGATTCTAGAGGACATATGAGATACTATTGTCACACTGTGCTGACCAAGTAATAAGACCCCAGTGCAATCACCAAAATCTTAAAAGTGGGATTCATAATCTGACTGACCTTTGATATCTTATCTTTTCTTCAGAGGTAATATTTTCATTTCCTAAAATTAGGGAATGAAAGATGAGGTAGCATGTAAATAATATAGATAATAAAAGTGTTTTTTTCTAGGTCTTTCTTCCTGTGATTCATTGATTTTGTGAAAAGGATATTGCTACCTAAAACTGTTTCCAAAATAACATGCCATTAAGATCTGGAGGAAAGACAGGGTTTCTAGAAGTGATAGGCTATTTGGTGATTTGGAGTCATTATGTGAATCTTTTATGGAAGTTGTCAAGACATCTAATTCAAATATGGGCAAATGGTGTATGGTATATTTCCTATTTATGGAGAAATTATGGGTTTACAGAACAATCATACACATATAATATAGAATTCCCATCCACACGCCTATTATCAACAGCTTGCATTGGTGTGGCTCACTTGTTGCACGTGATGAAAGCATTCTGTTTTTTGGCACGGGTAGGCACCAGGAATTGAACCCGGGTCTCCGGCATGGCAGGTGAGAACTTTGTCTGCTGAGAAAGCACATTTTTATAATTGTACTATTAACCATAGTCCATGTTTTAACTTAGGGTTCACTGTATAGTGCAGTTCCAGGGATTTTTAAAAAAATTTTTATTCTGTTACCGTATCTACAGCATAACATTTCCCCTTTCAACCATATTCACAAATTCATATTTATTTTGGTGCTGGTAATTATGTTGACAATTCTGTGCTAACAGCAAATATCTCTTACACGCATAGTTTTTAAGCTAAAATTTATGAGCAGTTGTGATGTGCCAAGTACTTTCCTAAGCATTTTACATGGATTATCTTATTTTATCTTCAGGAAATTGATACTATCATCATCTTTGTTTTCCGATGAAGGAACTTATGCCTAGAGAAGTAATAGAGACCATTGCCTTGAACATAGCCTGTAAACTGTTCACACTTCTATAATTCCTTTAACCTCTCCTTGTTGATCATGCCTGTTGTCTATTTCCTCTCAAGATACCTCAGTCCCAGGTTACCAAGACTTTGCCTTATTTCAACTCCCTTCCCATGGAAAGTTCACTCTCTCCATCCTTGCTCTCTGAACTCCACTAAGCCGAGCATCTCTCTCTTACCTGTTGGCTTCCGTGTCTAGGAAATTCTTCCCCACTTTCTCTGCACTTGCACCTCAAGTTTTCTGTCTTCCCCAGAACCACTTCCTTTCTGTAACTTGCAAAGCCACCTAATTGTGGCCCTGCTGGATCCCACAAAATTGCTACACATATTGTTATGTACTTAATTGAGATGAAATAAAACATTGCATTCCTCAGAAGTGTTTTACCATTTAAAAGACTGAATATGGTGTGTGTGTGTGGGGGGGGACCAAGTGGAAATAGATCCAAATAAGTGTCATTTCTCTGACTTCACTTATTATTACCATAAAGATCAGAATCAGAATTTAAGTTTGCTCAATCAGAGGACTTCAGTGGCCCACTCCATAAAGATTTATTGAACTTTCTTAACCCACATTTTAAAAATACAACTATCTTATTTTATTGAAAAATATGTAAATTTCTATGATTGTGTCTTCCAAGATTCCATTTAAAATCGACCCTGAGACCCATCTTTATAATTCTTGTTCATGAGGAGAGTAGGCATTGAAATGAGCTGCCCAAACAAACTAAATTTTAAAAGGAAATTCCATAATTTTTTTTCATACTTCAAAGAATAATACACGCACTGGATTCTTACAAACTGCTGCCAGGTTTGAATTTCTTAAAAATCTTTGCCAACATATTGCTGGTGTTGAAACACTATCCATGTCTCTCACAGCTTCAACAAACATATTTAACACAATTTATGCATATATTAGTTAGTGTAAACATGACTTACTTAAGTATAAAGTTTTTTTTTATAATTTTAATATTTCAGCACTATGTCAGTCCACGGAAACTGCCTTGGGGCTACTATGAAGGAGTTTTAACCATCTCTCATATAAAACATCATTACACATTAGCAGGAACTCCATTCAGTCAAGAAGAATGGCAGATTGGCTGGAGGCAACTCCATAAACTGCATGCAGTTTTAATTAAGTTCATTTAAAATGCTGTGTCTCTCAGTAGATTTGAGGGCAGATAGAACCACTTAACAATAGCAAGATCTAATCCAGTTTGTCAGAACTAATAATAATACAAATGCAATTTCTCACATAGGGACACATCCAAAAAGTTCACGACTGGGCAATTGTGGTGCTTTTTAAAAAGTAATATTTATAAATTATTGCAAGATGTTGCCAGCCACAGAACGTGGTTGCAAATTCTAATTCCAATGAGTTGATAAAAGATGCTATTAATAAAAAGGCACATTTGCGGCAGCTGACATAATTAATTGATCAAATACACTTTGTGCGAGTAAAAACACAAGATTTTACTAGGAAACCCAGACAGGGATGAAATCACTCAATTTTCCAAAAGCCAGAGGCCTTGAAAAAGAGGAGACCGCAGAACACTTTCATGCCTAACCAAAACCAAATAAAATGATCCCAATGTACAAATAGGCTTCAGATGATATAATGTGACGAGAGATTTCAACTATGTAGGCAAACCTTTCATTTTCTTACCCAAATATGCCAAGCCAAGGATTACCAAAATGGGGGGGGGGGAGGCCAATTTCCTCAGTGTGTTGTCGCTGTAAGGGTGGCAAGAAATCTTTTTTCCCCACCTCTTCTAATTTCACCATACCTCACTAAACTAATGCTCAACACAGGACTAGGAGCTCACGATCTGGGTTAAATTAAAACAAAATAAGAGAAAATGGTCCTAGATGAACATGAATTTACCTGACAATGACATTTACAGCAATCATTATTGGAAGATGCACCCACCAACCTACCAGGGCTCCTTCCAGCAGTCCAGTCACTGCTTGTTCACAGCACCTGAAGACGACTGAGACACTAATTCTGGGACACTAATTCTGCTGGATGGCTGTGCTGAGGTTACCACCGTGCATGGACTATGGAGAGAAGGAAACGGTTGCGCAAACTCTCTTTATTTAGGTACTTTCAAAACTATGATCTCTCTCTTCTGTTTCTGTTTCTGGGGGAAAATAGGCCTATCTCAAAGCTCATCATAATCCCAATTTGGGCAAGAAAACTGTCCTGATCCATTTTATGAGGGAAAATTCATCTATATATTTTGCTGGTCCCCCCAGCAGCAAAAGCAATTTCTATTATTGAAATAATCATTTAAGGAAAGGCATTTTCCAATCATTTTCTCATTTAATCTTTATACTATCCTTTTAAGTAAATGGTTGACAGGAAGAATTTTGTGAGGTCTAAACAAATCAAAGTGGCTGCTATAGAGAAAGAACAAGGTTTTGGAAGTAAGGGCCACTCTAGGGAAAATAAGAATGGAAGGAAAGTTTAAGTCACCCCAGGGGTTGGTTGTCCTTAGCCAGAGCATGTCTGGAAACAAGGGGAATTATGAAATGTGCTGTGCACAAAGAAAATCCCACCTCCTGCAAAGAGTTAATAAATTCCAACTCATAACCATTTGTTTCATCATATTTTACTTCTTGCCTTGCAACTAATATTCCCAGCCTATCATCCCATGTACAACCGTTATGTCCCCACCACCCAGAATAAATTAGGAAATATTAACAGGCTGCCATATGACACTAGAGATAATTAGAGAGAGAATTAAAGATTTTCCTCAGGGTCTTATACTTTCTAGAGCTATCAGCTTGATTTCACCTATCAGTACCAGGAAAACATTAGCGACTAGCAATGGAACTATAAGTAAGCAACACCCTGGCAAAAAATGCTTCCTAGGTCTACTGACCATAAAGGGAAAAACAGTCATGTTACAAGTCTTGGCTGTTGGAAGAGATCAGCTCTTCTGCCACCGTCCAAAAACTACCTTATGTTATAAAAGGAAAGTTTCTCAGTCACATATATTTTCCTAAAACAAAAGCAACTGACTTGTTATCAAAACTGGAATCTTGTACTGATAATTTTAGAATAAATCTTCCATGCCAGGACTCTATGACAATGGTGATCATGGTTTTTGTTTGTTTCTTTCTTTTTAAACAAATCGTCACGTATACCAACCTCCTGGCTCCAGGCCCTCACAAACCACTCTCCGATTCTCACGGTTGGTCCTAATTATCCTCCCCACAGAGGCCCAGCAAAGACACACATGGATGGTGAATTAAAAGGCATTCAGGGGATCAGCATTAAGTTGGCATTATTACTTCTCCTGCTCTGACGTTAAGAGCCACTTGCACAAATGGGCTCTTACCTTGTTTCTAGAAAGTAAACCTCTTCCCTTAGCATCAGTTACTCTTGTTTTGCTTAGTTCCCGGAACTGACACCTTGCCATGATTTTCCTAATACTTGTTGAGATCTCCTTAAGACTCAAAAAGCAGTAACCAAATGAGAAATAAAACTAAGACAAAAAAAAAAAGAGAGGCCAAAAATAACACTTTCAACATTGATAAAGACTGAGTGCAAACATAGCTTACTGAGAAAGCCAAATGGATCTGCTAATTGATTTCCAGAATTAGACAGATTTACCTACCCAGTCACAGGTAACACTGGAAGATGTTAGTATACAGAGACCAAATACTCCATGTTCAGGATTATTGATGAATTACTAAAACTCAGTCAAGAAATGTCTGTTGGTGATAATTGTCTCCCAACCAGCTATGTAACTTTAACTCTATGAGGAGAAGAAAAGAGAGATTCTGAGTTGGGGAATATCTTTCTTTATGGAAACTAGAAGAGGAGAAAATAGGCATTCTGCTCTGATGGTATCTCAATAAAGCCGAGGCTATGTGGCTGGATGCCAATGCCTTCATCCAGATATCTCATATTAACCCTTGTCTATTCCACTTGTATGGAAACCACATACAGTTCTCGTACAACCATTTCCATGCCCTTAACTTGTTGTTTGTTTCTAACTTTCTTTCTTGTGCCACAAGAGCTAAATACACTTCTTTCTCTAGTCTTTGTTTGTCATCACTTACTCTAAGTTTTGGAGCTGAAGAACTCCAAAACTGCATTTTCATTTCCTTCCTATCCCCAAAACATAAGACTCCTTTTCATTTTAAGAGCTATAGAAAACCAGGAAAAAATAATGGACATAGGAGGATTTCATTAAAAAAGTAATAAAAAAATTACTCCCTTTTTATACAATAAAATATAAATGATGAAAGCTCTGAGTTTCTCATTCCACCTGTCCTGATCTCCTGAAGGATGATTTAAACCAGTATTTGCTAATAAAAGGCATGCCTGCTTGCCAGCTCATGCCCACAGAAGGCATCTTAAACTGAGAGAAGGTAGAATGGATTCAGAATCATTTTCAACACAACAATCCAGATGGTTATTATCAATAGATTTCAGCTGCCTCTCAAGATATAACATTCCCATTTTGGATAACCTTACACAGTCATTTGATTTTTAATTTTCACTCACCACCAGAGATTCTTGAAAAACCGTAAGGTTTTCTCCATTTTTTTTTCACTGCTTTCCTAGTAACTCGTTCCATTGCAAACTGCATTATTCTCCTGGTACTATACTTCCCTCCTGAATACCTTTACATAGGCCACTGCATTATCTCTTTCAGTTATAATCTGCTGTCTGTACTGTAACCAAATAAATTTTTGCTGGGTATATGATTCTTGGGTGACAGCTTTTTTTTTTACTTTGAACACTTAAAATATATTATCCCACTATCTTCTTGACTCCATAGTTTCTGATAGGAAGTCGGCACATATTCATATTGGGGTTCCTGGTAAGTGATAATTCATTTTTCTCTTGTTGCCTTCAGCTTTTTCTCCTTATCTTTGGCTTTTATCATGTTTACTATGATGTGTCTGTGGAATGATTTAAATTTATCATAGGTGGAGTTCGTTGAGTTTCTTGGATGTGTAAAGTATATCATCAGATTTGGGAAATTTTCAGTCATTATTTCTTCAAGTATTTTTTTCTGCTTCTTTCTCTCTGTCCTCTTTCCTGGCACTTCCACTGTGTTTATGTTGGCTCACTTAATGGTGTGCCACATTTCTCTGAGGCTCTGTTATTTTCTTCATTCTTTTTGCTTTCTGTGTTTTAAACTGCATCGTCTCTATCAATCATACTCAAGTTCACTAATTCTTTCTTCTACTACTTCAAATCTACTGTTGATTCAGTCTAGTGAATTTTTATTTGCAGCTACTGTACTTTTCAGCTTCAGAAATTCCCACTTGACTCTTTTAAAAATAATTGCCATTTTCTCTTTATGGCTACACTGTCATCCCGCCTTCCCTCACTACTTTAATCATGGTTTCCTTTCCTTCTTTGACATTTGTAATGGCTACTTTGAAGTTTTTCTCTTAAATCCAACATCTGGTTATTCTCAGGCAGTCTCTATTGCCTGTTCTGTTCTTGTGTATGGGTCAGATATTCCTGCTTCTTTACTGCTTAGTAGTTTTTTGTTTTAAACTCAATATTTTAGAAAATATATTGTAGCAGCTCTTGGGTCTGGTCCTCATATCCCCCACCCAGAATTTGTTATTGTTATTTGCTAATTTATTTACTTAGTGACTGGTTGGATTATTTTAGTGAAGTCTATTACCTGATCCCACTCTCCTGCCCTACAATGTGAAGCCTCTAATGTTGTTCTTCAGAAGATGAAGCTTTGGGCATGTGCACAGTCACCCTGGAATGACAACAGTTTTGATAATGCCCTCTTTAATTTGACAATGCCCTGTCTCTTTCTCTAACCACACTCAGCTGTTAAGATGCACTAATTGGTTATCTAATGTCTTCAACAATGCCTTAGAGCACAAATTGCTCTACAGACAGATCCAATTAAATTTGGGCTTTTGAGGTCAGTGTTTGAGATTTGTCTTGTCCCCAAGAAGTCTCTTCTTATCTGTGTTTCCCGATCTCTCTTGTTAAATTAGCCAGCTTGTGGTTTAGCTTATATTTCTAATGCATCTACCAATCTCCTCTTAATTGATTTTCACCACAAACGCCATTGTTTTGAGAGTGTCATTAGGCCTGTTCTTCCCTATACTTTGTTACAAATGAAGTCAGTCCCTTTGGAAAAAGATTCCACACTCTCTGTCTTACAGTCTCCCTCTCTCTCAGGGCAAAATCTCGGAGCCAAGGTTCTGAAGCTTGGAATAGGGATGGTGGCAAATTTCTGAGTAACACCTCTGAGTTGGGAATGGCTGTAGCCTCTGATCCTCTCAGCGGAATCTCTGCTTTACAGATGATACAGGGTGAGGGCAATTGGATCCTCAGTATTCCCAGCACACCACCCAAAGTAGAGCCTGCATCCCACAAGTGGGGGTCAGGTGTAAGAAAGAAGGTCCACTTCTCAACCCCACTTGCTCAGAATTTTGCCCAAGGTAACTAGGGCAGGATGAGAAATATTGATGCCCTTCTTCTCCTGGGAGCCAGGCAGAGAGGGGAGAGGGAGCCATGTTCTTGGCTGCACCCATCTAGAATGGAGTTCCTTTCATATAGAGCTGAGTGTAAGAAGGGAGAGAACAGGTTGTAGTTTAAAAGCTAAAGCCTCACTGTTCTTTCTAGGTTTTACCAAGCTTTTAGTTTTTAGTAAGTATTTCTTCATTTGATGTATGCCTCTAGGACAATTTTCAGAGACTTTAAATCATTCAGTTTTTAAAACAAGTTTCATCAGTTGCATTGGGAGTGGGTCCGCAGAACTTCTCATACTGCCACGGTGGCACTGGAATCATTATATACTTTGTGAATTAGACAAGACATCAATTATTATTCCCCAGGGAACAAAAGATTGGTTATGCCCTGTAATGTTCTTTAGTATGTGTTATATCTTGACTCTAGCATCTATCAAGAAGGATGAGCACAAACAACATACTATTCATTTTTCTGTGTAATGGGCTGTTTCAGTTCCTTAGCTGCCAAAGCAAATACCATGCAATGTGTTAGCTTGAATAATGGAAATTTATAGGCTCACAGTTTTTGAGGCTAAGAGAAGTCCAAAATCAAGGTATCATTAGGTAATGCTTTCTCCCAGAAGACTATGGATTCTGGGGCTGGTTGCTGGCAATCTTTGTTCCTTGGCTTTTCTGTCATATGGCAATGCACATGGTGGCCTCTCTTGGCTTCCAGCTTCTCTTTCAGGTTCTATTTATGTTTAGCATCTAGCTGCTTCCTCTGGCCTTCTCGCTCTGTGATCGGCCCTATATAGCCTTCAGTACTAAGATTAAGACCCATCCTGACTCAGGTGGGTTACATGTTAACTGAAATAACCTCATCAAATGGTCCCATTTACAAGAGTTCATAGCCACAGGGATAGACCAGTTTTTCTGTTTGTTTGTTTTGTTTTGTTTTGTTTTGTTTTTGCATGGGCAGGCTCCGGAAATTGAACCCAGGTCTGAGCTACTGTTGCACTGCCCGGGATGGACCAATTTTAAGAACATGTTTTCCTCGGGTACATAGCTCCAGACATCACAGGGGTTATAACAGAAAATCATTTATATGCTTTCTCTATTTGTTATAACAGAAAATTATTTATATGCTTTCCTATTTGTCTTTCTGAACACAATGATTTTCACCTTAATCTACTGAGGCCATTCATTGGGTGGTAGAGAGACTAAAATTTGATAAAGAAGGATGAAAATAGAAAGACTAGGCAATATTTATCCCCCTTTTTATAAAATTGGATTTTGAAGCCCAACAGTAGGTTAAGAACTAGGTTTTTCTGAAGGAGAAAGGATAGTCCAAATTCGTTTTCTTTGTCAATTTAGAGGATCAACAATTGTAAAGATTATCACTCTGTCCAGAACAGTCCAGAACAGTAGAAACTTGAGAGTCTACAGTAGAATGAAAATATGACATGACATGAGAGAAATTAAACAAGGGAGCTTGTTTCTCGATAGTGGCACAAAAAAGACCATTTAGGGAGAAGAAGGAGAGCAAATGTTTAGTTATACCTGGATTTCTGCTTTTGGGGCAAATCACTGGGAAGGTTAGAGTATTAGATAAATTGAGAAGCCACAGAGGTCCTTGAACTATGCTCCTTGTTTGGGACTCTGGGAGGAGACGATTATGCAATAGGTCTAATTTAGCACAGCCTGCTAATTCTCATTGGGGGTTCAGCATGTAACAATAGAGAAAAGACCTGGTGAGCACTCCTAAGTCTCCCTCTCATTCTCTGAGCCAAGGTACTGAACTGAGGGCCAAGCTGCCGTGGGGTCTGCTGTGGTGTAAAAGGGACCACATGTGCTGGCAGGTGGACTTCTATGCCAGGGGCTGAACAGAGGGCAGGGCACAGACTCAATGTCTGGAGAGAATAAAGCTTAGAAGAGACCAATTCATCAAAAGAGATAGGCCAATGCTCCCTCAGAACACCGCCAAGCCAAATGAACAGATCACAACTGTGAACTGTAATGCTGGATGCTGGAGATCACATGGACAACAGACCCGTGACAGAGAGCAGCAGATGCCAGCCAGAATTTCACTAACAACCCACACAAGCCCAGAGTTGCTCCTATTACCCCAAAGCCCCACCAAAGCCATAAGATCATACAAACTTCACTTCTCTTCCTCTAAACCTGGCGATGATCACAGGGAGAGTAGCAAATGAGAGTGAGGTTCTATGAAAGTTTGATCATTTTCATCCAAAATTAACTGCATATACCAACAGAGACCGTTTAAAATAAGTGATTTGTCTAAGGTTGAAACTGGATTCATGTTACATGTTTCCCCTCTGATAACCAGTAGTGCTATAGATAGCTACAGAAAATAAAGGGGTGCATTATCTCTGCATTTCAGATTTTTAAGGTGAGTAAATTCTTTAGCAACACAAGTGTAATAATGTATATGAGTGAGGCAGGCACACAATAACCATGATTTTTCTCTTCCCCTCCCCCTTCTTCTCACATCAGAGTGGGCATTTTTTTTAAGCTACCCAGCATCCAAATATCTTTCTTCCATTTTTGAAGGGGAGTATCACAAAATAGATTAAAGCAGAGTCAGAGCCTTACTAAACATTACGGAAGCTGGGCTGGAGAGTTATTCCTGTGTCTTGTCCCTTGTAGGGAAATCGACTGCATGTAACCTAGGTTTAGGTGACTAGTCATTTCCTTACAACTCTTTTGTAAGGTGCAGGGATAGTTACAGGTTTTCAAGGCAGCAGTAACTAAAAGGATCAAGACTTGAGTGTAACCAAGAGCCCAGAGACAGGAGGCTCAGGAGGGTCAGATGTTCTCTCCAGGCAGGTTCAGTTGTAGGACCTTTCTGTGTTCTCAGCTGTCATCTGACAGTGCCAGATGGACCCACCGTCACCCCATCAGCAAGAGCAAGTGGTATAGACCAGGCTGCAGCACACAGAGTGCACACAGAGTGCATGAGCCAGTTACTCACATTCCCCACTGAACTTACTCCTGCTGCACTGCCACATCTCCCTCAATCTCATGAGAAATGATCTGCAACAAGCTGCCTGAGGAGAAAACATTTGAGCCTGGACTATGGCAAGTTCTAAGTGATACACTGGTATGAGTTGGCAGTAGATTGATCAGCCCCATTTAGGTGCAAGCCTGAAATGTAGTGGAGAAGAAAAACCTTTGCAATTCCACTTGGATGAGGAACTTTTAAAAACAGATCTAGAGTGGCAGAATGTTTATATCCAAGCAAAAGTAATGCACTGTGAGGGTACTCTTGGCAATCAGGTGAAAGATGTTATGTTCTATGATGTCATTCTCCAATATCTAACTGCACAAGCGCCTGCTCGGTGAGCTCATGAAGTGCCTACAGTGGCAAGGATTTAGGCAATTTGAGTGCTCAGTTCCCTGAACAAGGCTGCCATGGCTACTGTCTAATCGGAGGTCAACCTAAGTCCTGAATATTAGCCCGTATCTTGGAAGAAGAATTAGTTAGGTTGATCACGTAGGTCCTTTTCCATCATGGAAGGGGAATCAACTTGTCTTCATCTACATAGCCGCTTACTCTGGATTCTTCCCCTATTTGTTATGCTTCTCTTAAGTTCACCAGCCACAGACTTACTGAAAACTTTATAGATTTTCATGTTTTTTGACTCTGATCTTACTGATTAGCCTCTTTTGGTTTCTTCTGCCTGTCTTCTGGGACTTCTTTTTTGTTCAGTCTTCAATGACTCTTCTGTGAGTAACAGAATATCCTTACATTCGAGCTCTTTCAAGCTTAAATTACCCATCATTTCTAATGTGTGAACCATGAATTCCGGAGGGTGTCTCTTCACCTCCTTTATTGTCTCTGTTATCTGCCTCATAACACAGACAGATGAGGTTACTCTTTGAGCTAAACCAGGTCATCCAGCCACATTTCTGGGTTTATTTTTATTTTTCATTTAACCGCTTTTGTTGCCCACTGAAAGGAGGATGCTGGATGAATGAGTTTAATCGGCTGAGACCTGATTGTACCAGCTCTGGCACCATCACTAGGCACTTTTAAAATTAAGTAACTTTTAGCATGAGGCTTCTCCTTTGGAATATAAAGGCTGTCGAGTGCCTAAAACCAAGATCTGTTTAATCTCTAATCTAAATCAAGAGCTAAACTATGAAAATTCTCCTGACCAGTAGCTGAAAAAGTGGTTTGGAGGTAAGGAAATACTGTTTTTTTTAAATCTAAAATTCTGTCTCTATAACCTAAACAATGTCTTTAAAATATTGTCTGAAATGTCTATTTTCATTATCTAGCCCAAAGTTTTGTTTTGTTTTTTGCACTTCAAGAAACTTGCCAAGATGATATGAGATTAACATTTTAAAGAAAAACATCCTCCCAGGAGAGGACCCCCAAATCCATGACCTTTGTTGACAGCAGGCCTGGGGGGCTCTACAGTTTGCTCTGAAAGCGGATTAACACTTGAAACAAGTGTCAAAGGGGGAAATATCAGGCATAGTTCAAGAAAGCAAAACAAGGCATGTGTCAGTACCTCTCTGAAATAGTGTCAGTTCCTATTTCAGGAACAAAAGCTAAAAATTAGAAGTTGTTCTAGTTTGCTAGCTGCCAGAATGCAACACACCAGAGACGGATTGGCTTTTAATAAAAGGGGATTAATTTTGTTGGTTCTTCAGAGGAAAGGCAGCTAACTTTCCACTGAGGTTCTTTCTTACGTAGAAGGCACAGGATGGTCTCTGCTGGTCTTCTCTCCAGGCCCCTGGGTTCCAACATCTTTCCCCGGGGTGACTTGTTTCTGCATCTCCAAAGGCCTAGGCTGAGCTGCGAGAGCTGAGATGAGGAATGCCGAGCTGCTAGCTGTGCAACATTGCGTTCTCTCATTTAAGCACCAGCCAATTAAGTCAAACGTCACTCACTGCAGCAGACACACCTCCTAGCTGACTGCAGATGTAATTAGCAACAAATGAGGTTCACGTACCGTTGGCTTATGTCCGCAGCAACAAGACTAGGTATGCTCACCTGGCCAAGTTGACAACAGAATCTAACTAACACAGAAGTGTTTCATCTTCACTAGGGACTTGAAGTTTGTATCCAGATACCACCATGGCTTTACACAAAATATGTGGCTGTCCTTTTAAATAACAAGTTCAGAGCAGGGTCTAAGGTTCAGGAAATTGAGTTGAAGCCAGTTGAAAAGCTTGAGTCTAGGTCACAGCACTGCAGGCTGTTTCAATCTCCAGTGTTTCAGGACTCGCTTCCATTAGGAAATTATACCTGTGAGTACTGCCTGATTTCACATTCAAGTTCCCATAGAAATATTTCCACTTAGAGTCTCCGGGAAATTACTTTATTCGGAAACTTAATATCTGAGAAACAGAATCCTGTGGTCACTAAGTTGTAGGCAAAATTGTGGTCAACAGTTTAGAACTCAGATCTTAATTCTGACCTCTTATAACCTCACGTGGGAAGAAAGAGGAAAAGAGAGAGGCAGAGGTGGGGATAGCTAACACGGAGGTCATATATTATCTTTGGGAGTCCCGTGGATGTCATGAATATAGGGTGGAAGGGATGACTATCCCATTATCGAAACCCTGGATGATGAATGCAGAATGCAGAGGGGTTCCTGCACTTGCCTCTCTGATGAAAGAATAAGGCTTATCTAAAGACTTGTCTTGCTGGGGACACAGCTTTGCTTCTGTGCAACCTTCTGGCACCTGCATCCATGAGGCTGATCTCACACAAAGGAGAATCCACAATGCATCATCCCCCTGAAGGGGTTCTCTGCAAGTCAGAGAGGCTCTTCTCACCCAAAGTGTCTGCCTAGCCATGGTGAAGTGGAAAGACTAGGCTGGCTTTCTTGGTCTCAACATCCATACCTGTGAAATGATGGGTCTCAGCAAACCTGAGCTGCCCAACACGGGTCCACAGCCGTCCCATACAGTAGCCATTAGCTCTGTGTGGCTATTGGGCACTTGAAATATGGCTACTGCAACTAAGGAAATGGAATTTTATTCTATTAAATTTTAGTTTAAATTTAAAAACTGACATTTTTAAAACTGACATTTGATTCAGGTATTGTAAAGCTTTTAACTATGTTTGGAAGAGCTTCTGATATGAATCTAATTTTTCAATCATAAGTTTTATAGAACCTATACACAGCTTAAGTATTGCTGATGATATTTAGTGTCTGAATTGGGATGAACTTGTATAAAAAACAAGCCAGATTTCACAAACTTAGTACAGGAG
Source organism: Myrmecophaga tridactyla (assembly GCA_004026745.1). Lineage (NCBI taxonomy): Eukaryota > Metazoa > Chordata > Mammalia > Pilosa > Myrmecophagidae > Myrmecophaga > Myrmecophaga tridactyla. The sequence goes on from PVIY010019082.1 coordinate 41,446, forward strand.
GAAAAAGTGAAATCACTCATTAACATGTTTTAGATGGATTCCATGGTAAAATGATAATATTTGGACATACCGGGTTAAATAAAATATATTATTCAATTAATGATGGCTAGACAGTGTTGGGCTAGACAGTGTCCCTCACTGCAACCGTCTTTATATTTTCATTCTGTTCTGGGAACATTCTAAAGAAGATAGGAAGTCAAGGTAGAAATTCTCTTCAACTTAACTGAGAAAATATATTTTTTAAAAGTGCAAAGGTGAAACAAGAGATAAATAAGGTGACTTTCTTAGATACCTTCCTACACACCTCTTCCAAACTCAAAGTATTTTAAGTAGTATCTCTGCACAGTAGGAAAAACAAACAAACAAACAAACTTGAATACAGCTCCGTTCTATACTGGGCCAACCGAGACTGCCTAGGTGAGGTTCTCACTCAGTTCCCAGAACTGCGTCACGCGAGTGGGTGGTCAATGCCTGCACCAACCCATTCAGCCTGGGAACTAAAACAGAGTCCTGGCTAAAACAGATACCGAACTTCTTCATCACAGGCTCCTCACTTATGGCTGTTCCTGAAAAACCCTGTAAGACTGAGGCATCGTTAACGCAGGGGTCGTACTCTCTCCTCAGTGGTGTACAAGGAGCACTTTCTGTGCCTTCTTCCTATTCCTCCAGGATCATCTCATTCCTCATTTCTTCCATGCGTATCTAGTGAGCCCCTCTCTGTGCCAGGCACTGTGCTGGGCACTGGAGGTAAAGAGCACACACCTTACCTTCAAGGAGATCACAGAAGCATGTAAATACCAAGCAATACAGGGGAAAAGAGAAGGAACCCTATACATTCCACTGACTGTTTTGAAGGGTTTGCTTACCATCTTCTCCTCTCTGTGTTATCTTATACATGAGATCTCTGGGGTCTCACCTTGGCCGTACCCTGCCTTTACCTCCATCTTACCTAGTGATATGAGGAGGGGATGTCAACTACAAGAGGAATTACCAGGGAGCCGATACTTGAGCCCGGTCCTAAAGGAAGGCAAAGGAGAGGGATGGCTTTCTGGGCAGGGGAGTGAGCATGTGCAAGCACATGGAAGCATGAGACTATGTGGCACCTTGAAAGATGCAAGGAGACTGGCCTCCCTTAGATGCAAGGAACAAGGCATGGGAGGAATGTAAAAGGAGGAGGTGGTCAAAATAAAATAGCATGAAGAAGAGAGGATGAACTCTTCAAAATTATCAATAGGATGTAAAAGTTTCCTTTTCCAGGTTGGCTAACATCTTCCCAGCAGGTTAAGAAATTCTCATTCTTCCAGAGGTCATTACAGAACCCGAGGTTTTTAGAGATGTCTGGTATAATCTTTGTCTCTCAGTGGCATTTTCTCTATTATAAAAAATGCAGAAGACTGGCTCCCTACACGTACTAGGACCTCATAGTCAATTCAGGGAGATATTAATAACAGGCCAGGCAGAGGCAGTTTGGCAGGGAACCATATGTTTTCCTTTCTTATAACTCAGGGATGAAAAGCATGTGTAGAAATGATTTGGGGGTAGAGGGACCCTGTTCCTCAAACTGCTTCCTATTCTCAGCTTTCTTCTTTGGTAACTAATGATCTAAGCAGAGAAGGAAGATCGAAACTTGTATTGAAACAACAGTATTGGTGGGGACTCTAGTCCTAAATCTTCGTTGTGTAAAGCATTCTCTGGTGTCTTTCTCAACACAGGTCATTAGGGTCACAAATCAACAGCTACCAAGAAGAGACTGTTCATTAGAGGGCACAGCAGAGAAAGGAGGCATAAACTTGGGCAAATACAAACTACCTTCCTCTTTGTTTTAAAAAGCAAAAACAGGAACTTGCAAGAGACTCTGAATGCACTAGAATTCCATTTGATGTACAAAAGATCAGTGCTCTGAGATTATTAGTCTTAATAGCATTAAATTTCCGTGAGCTCAGATAACGGACATCCCTTCAGACACCAGGCAGTACTGAGGTAAAACAGTTCTTACACATCACAGCTTCAAATATTATTCACTCAATAGAGCCTCACTGGGTCAAAAAAATTCAGTAGTTAGTTGTTTCCTGCCTCTGAATGGCTGCACTCACCATGAAAACACTCCCACCTTGGGGGCCCACCCAGAGTTGAGGGGGGTGGAACCCCCTGCCCGCTGCCCGCCGCGCTGCCTCTCGGGCTCCTCCTGCCCGACCAGGTGAACAAGAACCGGCACCCTGGGCGGGCCAGCGGCTGGGCGGCTCCCGGCAGCCAGAGGTCAAGGGACAGCCTGTGGTGAGAGGACAATTTGCTGAACCCAAATCTAAAGTTTGTCCTGCAGTCCTGCATAAACCCATCAGGTATTGCTTTAATGTCAGGAGCTACGGTAGTTGGCTTTGAGTTCAAATCTGTGCTGTGGAATCTGAACGATCTAAATGCACATCACCGCACACAAAAAAAGCTCTATGGGACTCGTTAACAAAACAGAAAGAACTTCTGCCAATAGCTGAGAAATAAATTCCTTCTTTCCTGCTGCTTGGACCACAGCATAATGAGGGCTCCCCAGCTCTCTTTGCAGTAATAAAATGGAATATACAGACTTTTTCCTTTTGATGTTTTCCAGCTTAACAGTTTAAAGTTGATGCCTTTTATCCTTAGTTTATCTTCCCTTGTAAATATTTCTGTACCATTTCCAATATCTGGAGTACATGCATTTTTTTAAAAATACTTCACTCCTTCTCCTATTTCAGTTGTGTAACTTTATGTTATGGGTCAGATTTGGGGCTAAATAAACATACCTCAGGCTACAGCTCTCAAAATACTCTAGCAGCAAACTAACTCAAACAAATATTTTGGTTGGGTGGTGAGGTTGTTTTTCCATGATCTTCCTGACCTTGCCTGGAGGCCCAAGGGTAGGCCAGAGAAACTTCCAAAGGCTCTTCGAAACTTTGCATTTTCTGCAAATTAATATATCGTAATTCAAAATGTGACCACCAGAGAGCGCTCATTATTTGCGTCTTAAACGCATTTCAACCTCAGGCCTGAAAAAAAAATGGAGGCCCTGCTACTAAAGAAGCGTCCCCAGGGCGGCATTAGGAGGGAAGTGTTTTCTTGAAGGCTGTCAGGCAACACTTTTCTTCACAGGATCAGATTTGCTTTTGACATTATGTACCTGGAACTGAAATTAAAAATCTCTGTAGCTTGCACAAACTAAGGTGCACTGATTTTATATGCTGGCTGTAAACTAAGCAGGATCGAATGCTAGTAATATTGGGTTCTTATGGTTTTTGCTCAATATTTGCTGCCTAATAACAATGGCCCCAGAATTCTGAAATCCACACTACCACATCAAATAACAGAATGCCATAAAATAAACAAGAGAACTTGCTTACCTATAACAGCAATATTATTCTCTAACAATGCTACGCCACTTACCCTATTTTAAGCATAAACATTCTTTTTTTTTTTGCTTTGGCATAACTTTGCTTTGGTGTAATTTTTTATTTCTAGAAAGTGTTTTATCAGTTTCAACGACTCTTATTAATAAGTGTACTTTTATGATTCATTAGAATTTGTATGTGAATTTTCCACATGATATTTTCCGGAGACATGGAGTTCGATTCACATACAGCTAGGTAGAGCTTGCATGGAAAACTTTTAAAATGCATGGAAGGAAAATGTTTTGTGTTGTCACCTGAATTGGCAAAGCCAATAAAGAAGGGATTGACAATTTTTTTTTCAGTATAGGGCCAGATTATAGCAAACATTTTAGGTTTTGTGAGTGATACTGTATGTTTGCTGAAACCATTCAACTCTGCGATGGCAGCAAGAGAGCAGCCACAGATCTAAGTGAATAGTTGCGATAATACCTGTTTACAGGCAGTCGGCATCCCCTGAAAATGATGGATCTCAACGTACATACTCTTCTTTTTGATACAATTCAGAAAAGTTTCTATTACACAGCTCCCCTCCTGACACAGTTTTGAAAGAGTGTGACCTCATTAAAATGGTCCATTTTAAAGTTCTTGGTCCTCTGGAACCAAGAGAGAACCATTAGGCTCCCTCTCCAGTGCTGTCCAAATCAGAGCTGAAGGAACTTTTGGCTTTCGGTGTGTCATTTTGTTTGAACCCTGTGGGGATCTCTTATGTTTAAGAATGAGACAGACCAGAAGGCGATTACTCCCTCCAGAGATAATTTAGAGTAAGCAAAAGACATCGTTCACCTTCGGACTGATGTGTGGCCAGAGGGGTCTGGGTCTCCTTGGAGTAGGACACAACTTCCCGTGGCAGGAAATCCACTTGGGTAACCTTGGACACACCCAGCTTGTGCAGTCTTCGTCTATAAATAACAAAGGACAAATGCTTTAGGAGGGAAAACATACTTTGCAGAAGAGCTGTCAGTAATAAATCATAGCACTTCAACAACCAAACCAACCCAAACACCCTTAGCTTCTCAGTATAAGGGGCACGCTCTGGGAGGGGAGCTGGCTCCGAGCCAGAAGCCAGGACATGGCTTCTTGGCCCCCTCTGGTCCTCACGTGCTGAGGGATGTCAGCTAGGTCGCTCGTGCTAACCCTCTACTTCACCGTATGTAAAACAAAGGGTGGTCAGCTCAGGTAAGACCCCTCACGTTCTGAGCGTCTCTGATTTTGTTTGATTCAAAGTTAGGCTTCGGAAGTTTAACTATATAAACTTTTCATTTTTACTTGCCTACATTCAAAGATCTGCTGCATAATACTAAATAAAACTGTATTTTTCAAAGAAAATTACATTTAAAATTTCTGTTTAAGGTTTTTGAAGTATTAACATATCTTTTAAAGTTACGATTTTCATTTCTTTAAAAATGTGCCTTATATTTTTATACTATACTTCATATTATAACTTCTATATTTCTTAATAATATTTCAATGTGCAGATTGATTATGTTGATTAAAAACAAGCTATTCTCTGAAATTTGTTTTTTGTGTGTCCTCATACTGGTATTGGCTATTAAATAAA